>JZLH01S0270148.1:12646-26650 GCA_001188425.1 Eucidaris tribuloides
GAAAAAAATTAACCCAATCCATGTTAATTACCGGCTGACCGACCACTCTGGTAAAGTTTATCCCGTTTAGAGTAACATTTCACACGGAGTTTTCTGGAGTGAATATTCTCAACTTAAACCAATTGACCTATAATTCCAGGGATACAGTACTTGGGATATACTACTATGAAATGTGAAATGTGGTACTTGAACAGTATACTTGATGTCATTATTGCCATCAAGACGTTCGAAGTACTCCTTTTTTCTCCTCAAGATCTTTGAAGTACTTTTTTTTCTCCTTAAGACGAAGGGATGCGGTAACGAAGTTGGAAGTTTATACGACACGTTCGCAAGGACGTACGAGGAGCCGAATAAGTGAGGACATTTATCACCGGTAAATATTTAGACGGGAGTGACAGGTCGTTGAAAAGGTGAAGGAGGCCGAGGAACAAGTGGAAGAACAGTTACAGGAGTACTCTGAGTATTACGATGAGAAAATTTATTGTCATTTAATGGTTGATAGTAGTATGAGTGAGAGACAATTGCCCCCACATAATAGGTTATTACTTTTTAAGAGGACAATGAACATTTTTAGGGACATCATACATGAAGACATGGATGAGGACGAGAATGGAATAAAAAGAAAGGATGAGAAAAAAGAAACGAACGCAAAAGAAAGATAGATAGATAGACATATAGATATTTAGAGAGAGAGAGAGAGAGAGATAATAGATAGATAGATAGATAGATAGGGAGCAAGAAAAAACGACAGACATTAGTTTGTCAATACATGGAGTTACATCAGAAGACGAGGGGAAAGAAGAAAGAATGAAAAAAAAGATTGAAAGAAAGAAACTAAACTATGATCGAGTAGTTGTGGTGGAAATGATGAAAATACATGTCGAACATTAAGACATGGAGTTACATGAGAGGAAGAGGGGAAAGAAGAAAGAAGGGAAGAATGAAAGAAAGAAAAACCAAAGAAACATCGAAAGGAACTAAACAATGATCGAGTAGTTGTGAAGTGAATTATGAAAATACGTGTCGAACATTAAGACACGGAGTTTTATGAGAAGAAGAGGGGATCAACGAAAGAGTGAAAGAAAGAAAGAACGACAAAATTAAAAGATTTTATAGCAATAAATCAGTCAGTTTCAATCACCAAATAAATTATTATCCTAACATATTAATGTTGTCCCACATTTAGTGGCTTTACATGTATTCGCTAAACATCCTACGTCTTTCAATTCTTTTCTGAGCCACCGACCATGAAGCTGATTATTCATATAAAAATGTGGTTAAATAGGACACGCCCTAGATGGAATTTAATAAATAGCCCTTAAATATCAATATCAATTCAACGCGAACCTATTTTCTGGTATATCAATATTATCTTTTTAGAACGAATGAATGCACAAGGTTAAATGAATGACATTAAAAAAAATAACCATGCCCCATTTGCAATGATATATTTAAAGTGCAATTTGTTGACGAATGACGAGTAAACACAACTCGCTCGGTCGTATCTACGTATCTATAGGCACAGATCCCCACTGCCAAAATATTTTGGGCAAACAATTTGGAAAACGAGAAGTGGAGACAATATCCAGATTTATGTATCATTAGCTGGGCAGTAAAGTGTGTCGTATGTCCAGACACGACGATTTGTCACCATAGAAATGTGAAAAGAGGTCGGTAAGTAAGCAACTAGCCAGCCGTTCGACGCCGAGCAGCGGCCACTCGCCGAGGCTTTTATGATCGTTTAAACGGCACCACGTCAAATTGCTGGCCCTGAACGTGTCCGCTAGATAAATCGCTTGATATCGGGGAGGTGGGGAACACCGAACAAGTACAGTTATTTGGCGCGATCATAAATAATGTTTGAATTGAACGGCAGCGCGACATTTTATCAACCCCTACTTTAAACGTTTGACTAGTAATTTCCGCACCAAACGGATATATAAGAAAAAAGTTTGTTCGCAATGTCTGTAATAAGGGTGATAGGGCTGATTTCTGGAGATAGATCTTGGATTTTTTTTTCTTTTAGAGGGGTGATGTCAATATTTGCTGGTCGCACATCTCAAAGGTTACACGATGATAAGCAACGAGTTGAGCAGATTCATGGTGCCGAGTTCCTCCCGATGGAGGAAAAACTTGGGTTTTTAAAGAAAAGACAAGGTTTGCAGGCGCCTTAGTACAAATACGTGCCAGCCGCACTCGGTAGCTCTCTCATTTGTGCACTTCACACAAGCGTCCATGTGTGTCGTGATCCAGTCTATTGCGTTCGCAAAAGCTATTTATGTGGCAACTTTATGAATCATTGCAATAAATGGGCTCCGAGAGCCGCGTAGGTTTGCCGGTGCTCAAGCGTTCAAAAGTTCGCCAGCCGGACTGGTGCTGCGCTCTGATTGGCTGCCGCCGTCGACCAGTGACGACTTCGCAAAAAAAGTTGACTTCGTTCTGAACGGGCGATTTGCCCAAAAAGGCACTCGCAGCGCAGGACGTCAAACCGGGTACCAGACTCGATATCAGCCTTCCGCGTTTCCATGACAACCGACTCAACGGCGACTGTTCTTGCACTTGGCACCGAAACTCACTCCTCTACTAATTATATCGCATAAAATAGCTACCAGTCATGGAATTCCAAAAATATCAGATGCCTCGTTGCAGGAATGACGGCGCGTGGAATTGGCCCCCGTAACGGGACCGTGCAGCGCGAGCCCGTATATTATTAGCCTGGGATCATCCCACCAATCATACTTTGTACTTCCATTCTCTCACCAGTACTCTTTCCCGAACTTTGCAGTGAACGCTTTTTCCGCTTGTGTCATCTTCCACAATAGTTACAGTGTCCGATTGTAAAGTGGTGGGTAAACACTGCCTATTGGGAACCAGCGAACCATAAGACACGATCCGACTCATCCTATAGACTAAATCAGATTTAGCTACCTGAAGTACGCAACTTAACAGATTTCGCGTGAGCATGGTGGTTAGGATTTTACCTCATCACGGTCTCGATGTAAACTTGACGCACTTTCATCCCGGCTTTGTTTTAAACATTGAGGAGATATTTTAGTTGATACGGACAACATTGGAGCCCTCAATTTCTCGCACTAAATATTAACGTCGAAAAGTTTTGAACGGAACCACGTACACGCCCCAGCCGTACCCGACCCGGACAAGTTACAAACCCCCCGTGGAGACCAGGGCGGGTTAGCGAGGGTGAGCCTCTCCTCTATTCACGGTTGGAATTCGTCCCTCTGTTACCTGTCAGTGGGGGTAACAGACTTATCACACGGTCGATATCAATGACAGAAAGGAATAGCTGGATAACATTTCAACTGTTTGTAACTGGTGGCGTCAGAGAAAAATGATGCCACAGCCAAGTTAATTCACCATCCGTAATTTAAAACAAAATCTTTACGTGGATGTGGAACCGGTTGTATATTCCGCGGATTCCATTCATTCATTCATTCTTTCTTGGTTTGGCGTGTTGTTGACTCGTCGGAAACATAACACTTTTTAACTGGAACATACTTTTGGATTCCTTATTCAAACTCGGATTTCCTAATAGGAATTCTGTTCATTGCCCACCAAGCACCTTAACTTCTAATATAGACAATTTAGTCTCCCTCTTTTTTTTTCTTTCTTTCTTTAAACAGTTCAACTTTTAAATCGCATAAGATGTGATTTATGTAATTGCATATGACATAAGAAAAAATCTCCGTACATGAATGGTCACTTTTTAAAAGTTCAGTTTTGCCTTCCTTGTTCCGATATATCATTTTATCATTCCTTACTGATATTTTTTTAACCGTTTCTTTACTTTTTCTGGAGGTAAATTTCAACACTTGTGCAGAGTTTTATACTTGTATTTAGATTTTATTATTATTGTTTTTAATGTGACATGCTGTCTATCTAATTCTATTGCAAAAAAGGGAAAATACTTTTCTTTGATGTTGCACGCTCCGGACTTTTTCTGGAGGTAAATTTCAACACTTGTGCACAGTTTTATACTTGCATTTATATCTTTAAAAATGTTTTCTTAATGTGACATGCTGTATATCTCATTCTGTTGAAAACAAAATATATTTTTATTTGCTGTTCGCGCGTTCCGGTTTTATTTGAGAGTGTTTCGCGCTACGTTCGACCCGTTCCCAGTTTTTACTTGATATCAAATTATTATCAAGGGACTTTTCAGACCTTGTACAGCAATACATGTAGGAGGATCACTTTCTCAGCAATGTGTATAGACGCGATCTTCATCCGTTTTCACCTGCGTCACGTAATGACGAGTGAAAACTGGATTACTTACGAGTCAGTTATCTCGATCACATTTCAAATGGTGCGGTACACTCGCACAAAATTTACTGAAAAGAAGAAGAAAAAAAAATCAAACCGGAAACCCCAATCTACGTCTCGTAATAAGAAATCGTGAAAATCTAACGCGTAATCATCCAAATAAATTGATCTAGTTCTGCCGATAAGCGAGTCTTCTCCTTTCACGGAACAAAACGTCGCCTAGTGTTGATTACCCGTTTATGAAACCGGAGTCTGATGAGAAAAATTTCAAAGAAAGTCGGGCTATCTGATCTGTGATCATATCTGTATCTGTGCTTTTCATATTTTGTCGGCATCCTTTGATCAATATCAGTAAATACTTGATACAGTTATACTGAATATCTCCAGATATATATTCTGAACAGAATTTGTTCATTTGATCTCACGTATGAGTACTTTAGTTCTATATACTTTTTTGTGTATAACGTAAATGATTACAGTTTTATTTAATATAGTCCTTTCAATTGAAAAGTATAAGTGTATCCATCCTTGATACGAATACAATTATCGCGCGTATTCTTATTTGTACCCGTAAAAAAAAGATATGTCATCTTTGCATTGCACTAACAGCACCATTGACTTAATTGGGAAGATGTATTTGCAAACATATGCAGTATTCAAAAGTCATGTTATTTGAAGGTATGATCGATAACTTACCTCTGTTAGTAAAGATATACTGTATAAGCAGTAACAATTAACTAAAACACATGTAAACTTTAAACAATGCTGATAAAAAAAATCACTGTACAGGATTATGGAATTTCAAAAATAATTGCGGCTCCTTTGAAAGAAAAATTATGTTAATGTATAATATCATGGCCGAATCTAGACAACTTAAGACACATTCCTTAAAGAATGAATCCCTCATAACCAAAATTGGATTAGACAAGTATTTCAAAATTGAACAAGTGTTTCAAAAGAATATCAATCAGTCCCTATTCATGTTTTACTTCGCACTTTGCCCGATGCATTTTCGATTTTATGTAGGTATCATGTTTCTGCAAATTATATTTGACACAAATATTGTTTCACGTCAAAGTACAAACCACTGTCATTGCAATTTGGCCTTGTGCCAAATGTAAAGTTGTAACAAAGGCAAAGACCAAAGAAACTGAAACAATGATATATACGAGAAGTTCAACCATCAAATATCTAAGCTGACAAGTTATTGACGAAAGAAATCTGATAGACCTCATTAACCAAAGGCATGTGCACCATGGTCTTTACATGGATAAAGTAAACGACTTCAGCAATGATTGCTTTAATCGTCTTTTGATTCTTTCAAGAAGTTTATAAACAGATTACTGATTGTCATCTACGCGAAGAAGGGCCCTCCGTTGTACTTCTCGAAAGGGGTAATCTCTTTTCTTTCCACCCTGAAGTACCTACTTCAAACCGACAGTAGAACTCTTGCGATCAAACTCTTCTCGAAATCACTTAAAAAAACTCGAACTGTTTTATGGAGTCAATTTGGCACGAGTCTTTTCTCTCGTAGTAACAACAAGCAACAAGCGCCACGGAATGCATGGCCATTTAGGGAAAAAAAACGTTTTTTGCAGGAAAGTATTATTTGAAGAGGTGATGGGGAATCGCGACGAAAAGAATGCCTTTATTATTCCCCGATGGGCTATGTGGTTTTCCTTCTCCGCCCTTGGCCCATTTGAAGCTTTTGTCAAAAGCAAGTAAATTGCCGTCGCTCTTCTGTCGGGGCGTAAGAGTGCATTGTGTTCGTAAAACGTTTCAAAGATCGGGCTACACATTATACTTCCAAACTGTCGCCAGTGTTGGAAGTAACACTCAAAGAAGGAGCTATTTTTCTCTTTATATATAACGAAGCAGTTTATAATCAAGAGGGAATTGCTACTGTATGTGTGTGTGTGCCGAGTTTACAATTCTAGAGGACGACTGTGAAATATTTTGTATGATAAGAAAAAAGAGAGAGAAAGGGGGGAACTCTATTAATTGTTAAACGTCCGAAACGTGAGTCGGAAAATTGCTCTTAACGATGCGGATGCTAAACAAAATATTTGCACAAATCAATTACTCGTGTTGCTTGACGCCAAAGTAAGTCTCAGAAAAAAAGATGGGGAATAAAGTAAGTGGTACAGTGATATCATTGTTACCCCCCCAAATTCCGAGACACAACTACCGAGATGAGGAATTGGTACGGAGATAGGAAAAGTTAATCTTCACATAGTGACTCTCTTTATCCATCTATACTCTTCTCATTAATGGTGTAGGCCTATTCATCCCACTCGAATGTGCAGAGTTCAAGAAAGGCGATACATTCTACACTTTCATGTGAAAATAGGAATTGCGACTGCCTTGGTGGCCAGTTATAGAATGAGCTTTGATTAAATGATTAGCTAGTTTCTTTCATTGGATGAATTCTCAATGATTGCACGAGTTGTTTCGCAAGTTTTCTTCTTGAGGGAAGTATTTCACAACGTGGTGTCCGTACGTGTCATCTACTGAAGATAAGAGATTGATTATTAGCTTTAGGTATTAATTCAGGTTTTGTGACCTTGGCTACTTTACCCCACCCCTCAAAAAACAAACAAACAAATAAAACATTCTCCCCTGTCTAGTCATTCTTTTTTTTCTGGTGTTGCTCACATTTCGCCACACCCAACATGCCCAACGCCAAAGTACGTGCATTTAATAAACCTTGCAAATAGCGATTTCCCTGCGACTTTGTTTCAACACATCTCCAGACCAGGTATTATTTTACATTTCACGAGTGGACGGGGGGGGTGGCAGGGGACACCACTAAGCGAGTGAATTGTTACCATTGAAGTTTAAAATCCTAGGGTGGTAGGAGAATGTATTCTTCTCGATTTTCTTACCTTCAATTCTAACCCTTTCTTTTTCTTTACCGCATCCTTTCTCCCTGTTACGTTTTCTCTGTCTTAAGTCTCACCCTTTTTAAAATGTAAACTTTATTTTTTTTTCGTGTCCTTTATGCCCAAATGGAATCTCTTATGTCACATCACTTGGACACACTACTGCCTAAATTAGAGTTTGATTTCTTTCTTCATAATGAGCCTGACGATGAAATTAACATTCATTCCTGTAGATGACAGAAAAAAATATGCTCACAATGGGCAGAACTATTCGGCTATTTCGCCACTTAACCTAAGAACAAGGGAAAACTGTTGGTCGGGCATCTGCCAATGCAATCGATTAATCGGTCGATCAAGAAATCGTCACGTGGCACTGAAAGATGGGTTTGTAATAAAATGGAGGTTTTGCCTCACTAAACTTTCGACGAAAGTGGTCGACAGCGGTCGGAAATAGGACAATAATAATCAAACCACAGGAAGGATGGGCTTACAAACTGACAAAAAAAAAGAGCGGAATAGGGAGAAAAGGTATATGTGTCAGAAACGAGAGAAGCAAATCGACCGACGTGGATAAGTGATGGTTTCCAAATAAACATGTGTCAAGTTTATTCCTTCAGCACGTACTTACGAGTTGGGACGTACTTTTGGTCACGGTTTCAGAGAGGCGTGTTGTCGCCAAGGCAACGGGTACGTTCGAAAACTCGCGTAAGTGTCGTTAAAGTCTTAAATGGAGTGGTAGGATTGATAGTCTAGCTCTGACGGAGTGTGGGGGGAAAACTCACAACTGTTCTTCAAAGGAACACGAGTCCGTTTTAATTGATAATTTGCTGCTCGTTTATCTGCGACTAACAAATTGCACACAGCAATACTCGAATTCGTCTTTTTTTTCTATTCAGCAAGGGAGGGCTATCGTTAGCCCTAATAGGGCTTCCAATTACTGTAATCGCTCAATTGCTGTAAGTAGCCTTTCATTGGGGAAGACCACAAAATGTGGTGGCAGTAGGTGGGTTTCTTGTTCGGAAACGATCGATTTCTGATTTATCGGGACGGTCATTAATTCGAGTACTCCCTTCCCCCTCAACCTTGATGTTCATATAACCGACGTCGCTCAAGGATATCTAACACGCGCCATATATCTGTCGGCAATTGTTGTATACATTGGGAATTGTTCTTTTAAACAAGCATCGGTCGGTTTTAATGGGTCTATCGCCCGAAGCAATTGTAATGTTAACTGGAGAAATCACTGAAAGCACGCAAAAGAGGAGAGGAAAAAAAAACCTGCACAAAAATAAAAATCAGCGTTCAGCATTCAACGGTATACTTATACCGTGGATAACTGTGACGGAA
Organism: Eucidaris tribuloides; assembly: GCA_001188425.1. Taxonomy (NCBI): domain Eukaryota; kingdom Metazoa; phylum Echinodermata; class Echinoidea; order Cidaroida; family Cidaridae; genus Eucidaris; species Eucidaris tribuloides. The sequence goes on from JZLH01S0270148.1 coordinate 21,157, forward strand.
TAATCAAAAGCTTACCCTCCTTTTTTCCCCTCGTATTTTTCCCATTATAATCCCTATAGCTCATTGTTGAACTATTCAACGCTCTGTCCGCGAAGAATGGCGGAGAAATCGAGCGAGGAGAGAGTATACACCGAAGGAATGTCAGAGATTTCAGGATGCGACAGGAACTCTGCCCGTATGGCGACGGGATGCTCATGGAGAAGAAAGGAGGAGAGTTGGGGCCATGCAAGCGGCTGAATAGACCAAAAACAGCATCGGTGGATCCAATTGTGCGCATTCATTGGGCCGATCATGACGGTATTGTGCCCCGACTATTGTCGAAAAAACCGCGGCAATTGTTCGCCATACGCTGTTGCGTTGACTACTCTGCCGAATCCGGGCCCCCACCTCAGTCAAAAAAAGTTATGAAAAAAATCCAGCTACCTTTAACGGATGCCTACTTTGATTTGTAGACAGTTCAAGCTATACCAGAAGCGAAGAGATAAAAACAGAAAAAAATCTGTTCACTCGTACAGAGAGTGATAAGACATGGAATGAGATACACATTTTATGCCTACATTCCATAGCATAGCTCATTATCCCAGTTCTTCGAAGCATTTCTGCACAAAAAGCGCTGACATTATTGTTGCCATCAATGGTATAACATTCACAAACAGCGAGCTGGCTCGACGCCACAGTTGATAGCAATGTTACAATAATGGTCCAAAACAAACAGAATATTAAAAGTTGACTGGCGACATGTCATATCAAAATATTCGATAGCCCAGACTATAGTTTCATAGCGATATCAAGTATACTGTTCGTAATGTAACCGAGATAACTTTTTCTGGTCTATATACAATCTGCAGTAATCATGCTATTTCTCTAATGATCAGGGACGTGAGATGTCCCTTAACTCTTAACATGCCAGAGGATTTAAATCTGCATGGACTTTACGTGTATTATTTGGTGCATATCTGCGACTTCGGCACGAATTTTAAAGGTACCCCTGACATCCGAACGCATGTTGACTTCAGTTGGTGGTTAGTGGTCTGTACATCACCAAATCACTGAATATTTTGTAATAATATGCATCATAATTATGTTTTAAACACATTTTAACAATTTTTCTGCACTGTGCTTAGCCCCACCTCTAAAAAAAAGCTTCCAGATCATCTTTATTCATATTCTGCATGTGACATCATCACCTTGTAACACTTGAGCTGAACAATAGACAAAGTTATGTGCCTTCACATACATCGCTATTACTACGTACACTTGTAATAGCATCACGCAATACTCCCTCTGACAGCCTTTGAATCATGATAGTTATTGCTATGTCAGAGAGAAACATTTGCATAAAAACACATAACACTCAAGGGAAATGCACATAACTTTGTCTATTGTTCAGCTCAAATGTTACAAGATGATGCTGTCGTATGCAGAATATGAATAAAGATGATTCGTCGGATTATTTTTAGGGGTGGGGCTTAGCAGGGTGTACAAAAATGTGCTGAAATATTTTAGAATATATCATGCATATTTTCACAAAATGTTTAGTGATTTGGTGATGTACAGACCAAGAGACATCAATAGAAGTCAACATGCGTTCGCATGTCAGGGGACATCTAAAGGTAGGGAATCTCATTTGCAAATCTCCCAGAACACAGCAAGACATTATTCACTGCCCTAAGGCTTTGAAGGATGCCTTTGAAATCTGAAGTATAAAATTACCTGATTTTTGAAAAAATGACAAACAATAGGCCTATTGTGTAGTGTTGTTCTAGGAAAACAGTTAAAATCTCACTTAGCTACATGTTATATCACACGATTTACAGTACTCTGAGCTTGCATACTAGCGGTCACGTGCTGGCATATGCAGGCACTGAACAGAACTGCAAGTCATCTACAGTGACAAATCATAGGGCACTATGCGTCATGTCATGGAGGGAAAAGAGACTACCATTACTCTCTAACATAATTAGTACTATAGTGTAGAATCTTTTCATTTAGAAGATAAAAATCAAATTGAGCCGTAAATCATTTACGTACACTTCACGGAAAATGCGTTTTAGCTCCTAACTTTGCTGAAAGGTTCTTAAATGCATTCTATTTATATACCAGACGTATTCTGCACATATGTTATTTATACGGCGTGCAAAGAGACACCACGCCTTTAGTAGATTGCCATATCTAATATGCAAGCGGATATAATACTCCATTTGATACGATGTTTGACTCTGTCTCATTCTATGTTCTCTTCAATTATTACAATGAACCCAAGATCTAATAGTACCGCCGTGGGCTTCAAATTCATTCTCCTGAACAGGAGATTACAACTAAAAAAATGTGAATATTGATCAATTATCATTCACGTAAAAATATACAAAACGCAAATGGAAAATATACGACAGTAAATCGTAGACACACGAGCTTTATTCTTACGCGCCCCCATTTTTATACTTCTTGTACTATGGTGTTTTTATACAATGCTACCTTTCCCAAGAGGTTATCTATCTATCTATTCGTATTATCTATTTACATTACCGACTGTGTGTGCTTGGTGTGTGTGTGTGGGTGTGTGTGTGTGTGTAGTGTGTGTGTGTGTGATGTGTGTGTGTGTTGTGTAGTGGTAGTGTGTAGTTTAAAACACGTAAAACCAAATTAATTTCATTCATTGTGAAGCTATTATTTCAGTGGTACTAATCATAATTTAATTTTAGAACACTTGTAATTTTAGCAGAGGATGCCAGTATTAAAATCACACACTGTGCAGCTTTATTACTTTTTGCCGACGTTGAAATGAAGAATGAAACGATGGATTAATATGACGAATTATAACTATTTACGGTATCTTGAAAAAAAATGCCTTCTTCCCTGAAATCCTTACCACGTTACAATCGTTGCACAAAGCCTGACAGCTCCAACGGTTGAACTCAACTCTTCTGGAAGTTTAAAACAACTGAACAGCAACGTCCTTCATATTTAAAAGAAGATACAGTAATTAGTTCGTTTTCGAACTTTTTTCGTGAAAATATACCATAAGAAATAAAAAAATATCTCCACCTTACACTCAAATAACATTTAGGGGATATGTTTCGAAATTCGTGAGATGCCATGTCTGTAATTATAATCAAGCAGCAAAAGGTGGTCAAGCTGCGCTCAGAGACCTAACCCAACGGATTGTGTTTTCGATGTCGTCAGTTGTCACGTATAGGTGCATCAAAAACGTAAATTCCCGAATCTGTATACTTTGCAGTAAGTTCAACTGATGGCTTTATCTGTTTTTTGATTTGTATTTTTTAACTTGCTTTCAATTTAATGTGCATTAGCCACGCTGAAATACAAAATGTTAAAGATCATACGTACATATGGTACCATATAAATACAATACACATATAGGCCTATACTACATATGGTAACATAAACATCATACATGCAATGGCATATACATGGTCCCCTCCTGGGTAGCTTTGCCAACATTTTCTTTTAAACAGAATTACACTATTATATAGTGTAAATTTAATAAGAACATAAAAAAAATGTTTTATGTTAAATTTACCATTTAAGAGGAGCACTCCCTGTAAATGTTACCCCATTATCGAGGACACTGTAATACAAAATAAATTAAGTATAAGTCATATGCTAAATTATATAATTGTAGCATACCGGTAGAGACGCAGAAATTGGTACGCATTTACATAAAATAAGTCTGTATCTGTTGAACTTTACAATTACGCATATAATTAGCGTGAAAAAGGACGATTAGCTTTCATCATTTAAATTGTAAATCTCCATAAGCTCCCACCATGTGTTAAAGCGTCCAATCGGGTATGTCGCAAAATTTTGTTATTCCTCTCATTCACAAACAAAATATCTGATTGTAATATAAATCATAATTAGCGAGAGTAATACGAGCTTGATATTATGGAAGTAATTCAGAGGAAAACTCCGCAACTAAATAAAAGCTTGTTTATGAGAGTATTCTAAAGAAGCTATATATTGTAAAATCAAATCCGAAAAAGGAGGAATTGGCAACCAGTTCTCGAAAGTCGCCGATGAAAGTTTGCGCAAGTATTATTCACTCGTTCAATCAGAAAACAATATGAATAGGGTGGTTTTGGCATGTCTTACATGGGATGATTCTTTAAAGATTATCTAGCACTGTAAAATATAACAATTTCGAGAAACACTTTTCTGCAACACCTTTGAAACATTGCACACGTGTTATCTGGAAATCATAAACAGTTTACTTGTATTCTTTGTGTCACCTTATAATACAGTTTGTGTTTTATTTCTGGATACTTCGTAAATAAATTGAAACACGTGTTTGATAATAGATCGATAAACAGGTTTAAGATGCTTTAGGTATTAAAATCATAAACGCGATCAACAAACAATTTTTAGAACAACTTTAGTTTTAGATCTTACAAAAACGTTTGTTGCGCGTTTTATGCAGTTTCAACACTATATTTAACGTGTTTAATGAAACGTGTCAATTAGGTTTAGATGTGTTCCAGAAATAACATGAAGTTTTCGATATCATATAGCGCATAAACAGAATTTCTAACTGACGTGTTATGATTTCCAGATAAATTAACAGTATCAAACAACAGTTCAGAAATGTTTATGCAAGATTTAGATTATTACATGTATGAATGGTTTTTATAACGCTTGATCAGGAGGAACATTTGTTTTGGACTTGGAATAAACGGTCTCGTCGCAACTATTTTAAGTACGGAAGAAACTAGCAACCTTTTCTAAGATTGGTGATAATCAAAGCTATCATTACTCGTGAATGCGATGAAATTGTTTAGAATGACCTGTTTCCTTGTTTGAATGAATTTGGAATACAGTCGATTGTCCACTCGAAAATTGAATATCAACAATTGATTACTCCCAATTCTGACGACTGGTCTGTGTGAATACAAGTTACTTCGAGGACAAAGTACCACTCCTCGACATATACGTACCTCTGGCTACCTTCATCTCTGTAATCTGTTATTTTGAATAAGGGAGGGGTAACGAGGGATTCAATTTGAAGCTGTCGATTAGCCTATCGTATTTCGGGAGCTGGGGTGGGGGATCAATGAATAAAAACTACTTTTGCAGTGAATGTCACCCATGGACCTACCACGATTCACATACCACTATTCGTTCGCGATACTGTAATATGCAATCTATGAGTAAACTGTCTGTCACTTTAGTGACACTAAATTTCGGCGGCGAAGACCAGCATTGGATTTATAAAATTATGTAATCGTACCACAGATCCAATCAAAATGGCTTTCGCTCTCAATAATAGGACTTATAACATGTCGCTTTGTATCAGCACACCCGTTGCTAATCTTTCACTTGCCTCACTGGGTGATTAGTGGAAAGTTTCGTGTCGTGTAAACCAAATGAAATGTGGTGCCAGCTTGTGCTTTGCAGTCGAAGTGAGTAAAAATCTAACGATCTACCATTATACACTGGATTAGCAGGTTTATGAACAGGTTGATACAAGGATTGAATT
>JZLH01S0270158.1:7753-19027 GCA_001188425.1 Eucidaris tribuloides
GTTTGGAACACATTTTTCCTTGGCTGGTATGTTTGTGTGAAACCTTGACTGAATGTTTGCGATTATTCCCGTGTGATTGTGTTTTCGTCTCCCTTTTTCTGAGATATATCTTGTTTTAACTTTTAACTGGCTCGGTCAGACCAGTGAAATTCGCTACTTATGAAATTATACTGGCGTAACAATATTTGCTGGTCCTGGACCGTCGGACCTGTAGTCGAGTGGGGCCCCGCCCTGCTATATAGTTTAGTCATGTTGCTAATAAATACTGCTCCATGGTTTAGTTGGTGCAGGTCAGCTTTATATGGAACACGTTTTTCCTTGGCTGGTATGTTTGTGTGAAACCTTGACTGAATGTTTGCAGGGCGACACTATATATCGCTGATTATATGACCTGATGTTGTCTGAGCCATTTACTTGAAGGTAAAATAGTGATAAGCCATGTTTGGCACTCTTGAAGACTGTGTTTATGATTTGCACACTTAACCGGTTTTGCGTAGATTTGATCCAGTTAAAGATACATGTAGTCTATGTTGATAAAAATTGTTCAAACTTGGGGATTTATACGATGTTAAGTTTTTGAAATATAGGCCTAAACTGATGAAACATTTTAAATTGGGCCATTGCTCAAGATGTATTTTGCAGCGGTAGTCTAGGTTTCAGATCTTGGATGTTCCATTCACCTACTAATTTTGAATTTGGTTGAGTCCAATAGTAGCAAAGATTGCTTGACAATCGTCCAAAGGCACTGGTGTGAGTTTTTGATTTTGCAAGCTTTGATTAGCAGGACAGTAATTAGTTTTCCCTAGATGATACGCAAAGTAGGTCTGGCAGTTTAATTCAAATTCATTGAGCGAGGACACATCACTCACTGAATTTGATGGGATGTTGCGTGCTTTCTCTTTGAAGTCTTCAGTGCTTATCTTCACAAAATCTGACATTTCAGTCCTAAAGCTTTTTGTTAGAGGCAAAGATTTATGTGAATCTTGAAATTATAAATGATTTAGCTTATTTTGGTTGATAAGTTAATTTCGGGCAGTGCAAATCATGAATACAATCCTTGAAGGTACAGTAGCATTGTATGTCATCACAATTCGTGAACAGTGGCTTCAGCTAGTGGTTGATAACAAATTTAAGAAAAAAGAAAATGGTTATCAACTCTCAGCTGTGGTGTTCCAATGGTCCAGGGCCCAATTGGGGTGGGGGAAGGGGTCCCTGTTCCAGGTATCCCCCACCCCCCCCCAAAAAAAAAAAATCCTACTACAGGTAGGCTAAACGGTGGTGCGGCCATATCCGGGTGTTGATTTCTGTGCAAAATGGTACAAATTTCCCTTTAGAAAGTTTAGATATAATATTTTATTAATGTAATATACAAACAGGACATGGTGAAAGTGATAGGCCTGTGACACTACCCTTACAAATCTCAAGTTCTTGAATTTCACTGACAGCAATTATCTACCTTCACAGACAGGAAATCAGTATGAAATTTACCTGCAGTGATTCGGAAGGAGAATTGGTCCGGACAAGTGTATTTAAACAATAAGGACATACAGTCAACTCTGCCTAAGTCGAATCTTTTGGGACTGAAGAAAAAGCTTTGACTTAGAGAAAATTTGACTTTAAGGGATCAAAAACAAAAGAAAATAAAGGAATGGGACCCAGTATAGACCTTCGACTTAGGCGATTATTTGACTTATGTGACTTCGACTTAGGCAGAGTTGACTGTACATGTACAGGTGTTTTTCTCACACTCAACTGTGTCTTGTAATTTATTAGATTTCTTACTGCATTTTCCACAAATTTACCACTTCTCAGACTTGTACACTTTTACTGAGTTTATGGTGTGCTTGTTTGTTAATCAATATAATTTGAGTCCATAAGGTGAACTGCATGGCACAAGCAAAATCCTGCCAGGCATTTGCCTTACATGTTGACAAAGACGTGATGTATTGCTTTGTTAGCTTGAATATTATGTGTGGACTTCGAGGTCAAAGGTCACAAGTTATATCAGATATGTCTATGAGATATTTAGATCTTGATGAACTGCGTGGTCATGGGCATTAATTTGCTGGGTGCAGAATCGGGAAAGATGGGGAAGGCATACCCATCAACTGAGCAGCAGTCGAATGGATCAAGTTGACAGTGGGACCATATCATATGGTTCCAGGAAAAGGGCTATAACTAAATTTTCTATAGTTTGAGAAATATTGCCTCAAATTGGATATTTGCACCTTACAGACTGAGAGAAGGACCTAAAAAAGTCATACTACTTTGGTTTCATGTGAAAAAAAAAGGTTTTCAAGTTAGAGGTAATTTAGGTTTAAGGCCCTTCTTGCCAGGAAGACATGCTAGGGCCTTTCCACCACCATATGGCTATATGTTGGCATTATTTTACTTCAGGAAACATGTCCTCGATATGAATGCACGGGAACAGGAAATTTCCAAGTAATGTAATAAGAACTCATACACAATGTTGAAGAACTTGATGTACTACATCAACATTTCCTGCCATTCTGAAAGAAAAAAAAAATGTGTACATGACTAATATGGAAATGTGCATGATTGTGCATTTTTATGCATGCACGCTGCATACCATAGATTTTTGTTTGTAAATACAGCTCATTGTAATCATTATTCTACCAAATACACAGTGAGTACACACCTCCTTGTATTTACACTTCGCTAAGCCACAGACAAGCTGGCCAGACAATGTGTGCATTGGACCATTTCACCTGTAACAGTGTTCAGGTCAACCAATGGCATTGAAGCAGGTTGTAAGAACAGCTGGCAATGATAAACACTGGGGAGGACAAATTTTTCTGATGCAATACCAGTCTGAGTGGCTCTGGAGTATGCATGTACCACTCTTACAAATTGTGTAATTATGCGTCTTGGTGTGGATGCCAGTGGAATCATGCATTTGTGATATGAATTTCAAAATGAATCCTATTTCATGTACAGGTAAAGTAGAAATAATAACAGATTGTAGTAGAGACAGTAATTTTGTGGAAAACAAACGAAATTCGTGGAAATGACCACTTGAAATGTAAAGTTTGTTTAATTGGAATTTGGAAATTATGAAAAAGTTCTTTTTTCTCCATATTTTCACCTCTTGAAAGAAAAAAATGAAATTTGCAACGAAAATTTGAAGGAAAAAAATGACAAAAAAGCATAGAAATGGCAACAAAGCAGTATTTGTATTAAGTACAGTATGTTAAGTCTATGGCAAAACAAAAGTTCTGTTTTCATTTTCAAGCAAGTTGTAACGGAATTCCAGATTTGTTGAAACAGAAAGGCCTTTTTGCAGAAAATCACTTCATTGTCCGTGTGATTGAAGCAATCTGCTATAGTCCAAGAAAAGCACCTTGAGCTGAACAGAAGACATATTGAACATCCACACTTGCACAACATAAATGTATGTGTAGATCTACCCTAAATAAATAAATGTGATTTTATGCTTGTTTTTTGTCTTTTACAGATCCACTTGAACAACCGATATAAAATTGAAGTCACACCGTCCAAACCATCAAATTAAAACTATCTTTGCACAACAATGGCATCACAAGACTCAAAGAAAGATTCCCAAAATGGACTTGACAGAGACAAGATGGCCGACGATTATGGAAGCAATGAAAAGGTTGGATTAAAACGAGAGGTGAGATGCTCAACATCATTTAACCATTTGGAGACAAGCCAAGATATCATGGGCATGAGTCTATGGAGAATGTATGATATCAAAATCAAATAATTGTTGTGAACAAACATGATTTGGCCTTGTTTTCCGGCCAGATGTAGCTGTTCAAATATTTTTGTTGCCCCCCCCCCCCTCAACTTTTGAGTGTATTTACTTTGGGAGAATAAAGCATGAACACACCAGACCAGTACTGAATTACTCTTGTGCCCCGATAGAAATGAATCCCTTAGAAAGCTACACAACAGATTTGCCTGTGACAATGGATACTGACAGCAGTTCTTTAAAAATGAGTCAACAGTTGACCACAAAATTTTCACAGTAAAATCCTTGCATAGTTTACTTGATTGTAGAATAGTTGTACTTGTAACCAAAGTTGAATACTGCCTCCAATCATGCTATTTTAACCTTTATTCATTTTCTCAAATTTCTATCAATGAATAGACTTATGGAAAAACATGAAATTCTGCATGCAAATTTTGAAAGCTGCTTATCAGGTGTTAAAAGATCATATGGCATATCTGTCCTCTGTATTTCGTTATGTTGTCTTGTAGAAAGTTGTACTCTGCTGTGAGAAATATAAGTTTCATACTATGGATTAATCTGTGCTGTAGTAATAAAGTTAAATCATGAATGCATGATTCAAATGACAGTCACCAATTATTTCTTTCTTACTCTTTCTGTCCATCACAGGTCGGCCTAATCAGTGGGATTGCACTAATTGTTGGGTCCATGATCGGGTCTGGTATTTTTGTGTCACCTAAAGGAATTCTACGAGAAACAGAGAGCGTAGGCATGAGTATGATCATATGGCTACTGTGTGCAGTACTTGCTATGTCAGGTAAGGCTTTACTGTATTGTCATCATAAAGTGATATCTTTAATGCATATTTGGATCTTTTGTGGTAACAAGTGTTGTGATTTCATTGCTATTTGTATTTCAGGTATAAATACATGCAGTAACATAGTTTGATCTCTTTGTCCATGTGTGTTTCTCAATATATGTATGTGTGCATGCATGCATGAAGTATAGTGAGCAGGATTGTGGTATACAGAGAGCTTCTCCACAAAGGCTCAAGCATATTTTTCAAAACATTTTTTTTTACAAAAGATTGTTGAGATAGACAGGGTTCATGTTGGTCAAAAGTACTTTTTCCACGAGCAAAAAATCAGGAAAAATTCAGGGAATTCATCAATTTCTTCTGGAATGTCAGGGAAGCTCATTTATTCAAGATATTTTTTAAATGACCCTTGATTTATTTGTGGTATTGACACAGGGAATAAAGTTAAAATTGTGAATTTGTGAATTTGCAATAATGTATTTTTACATGCTTTAAAAATGTGATACAGTCATGGAATTTTACAGTTTTCTGGCGTGGAAAGTCATGGAAAGTTAAGTAATTTTGAAAATGTGTAAGTGTACGAACCGTTGTTAGAAGAAATAACTGAAATAGTAAAGTACTAATTTGCTGTTTGTGTTTGTTTCCTGTGATCTTTTTGACAGGAGCGTTGTCATACGCTGAGCTCGGTACCGTAATCCCGAAATCTGGAGCGGAACATGCGTACCTGAACGAAATCTTTGGACCGGTTCCTGCATTCGTATTTGCCTGGACGTACACCATCGTCATCAAGCCGTCCATCATTTCCATCGTGTCCCTCATTACGGGAACCTACATCGTCGAATCAGTTACCACGACTTGCGGCGATGAACACGACGTCGCCATCAAGGTGTTTGCAGCAATAACAATAGGTAAGCAATGTCGTACCTTAAAAATTGTGTTATTGATTTGCACGTCAAAAAACATCTAAATGAATGAAATCAGCTGAAATCATATCCAATGTGAACATTTCTATAAATAAACACCTCTCATAGAGACTTGGGGTAAAATATTGAGTTTTGGTGAAAATCCAGACGGTTAAACTTCATCCTTTTTCAAATGGCTCTGAAGCCTTTAAAAAAAAAAATCTGTGACGCCGACGTTCACGGGCCGTTCCAAAATTGTGCGATCAGCCGTTAGCCGGAGGTCACGTGGAGTTTAGCCGTTTAACCAATCAGTGTGCTCCGCTGGTCTTGCGACGGTACACATAACCGCGATTCGTAATTTGAGCAAAATTTAAACTCACGAAAAGAACAACATTCTGGTAACATATCGTTATTAGTTTTTCTCATAAAACAACAAATTCATGACGTATGGATCTCAAACTTTCAACACACCATTTGTAAGTACTAAACTACCGTTTGATATTGATAATGAAGGGAAGTAATGGACTTGCACATCACTGACACAATCTTTAAAGGGCAGTGACACGATTAAGAGAAATAAAAAATGCCTCTCGAACCAAACCGGTTGAAAGGTATACCAATGGATACACCACCTGGAGTGCATCTCCTGGCTGGAAGGATTTATCTTGAATTTGTTTACGAGCAGAATCATGTATGAACATACCAGAAATTTGTTTCTCTCAAGCCCTGATAGAAATTAGATCCCATAGTCATCTACACAACAAATTTGTCACAAGGCATACTAATGGAAGTTATTGTAGAATGAGTCAATTTTGACTACAAAATTTTCACAATAGAATCCTTGCATAGTTTACTTGATTCTAGAATAGTTTCACCCCAAGTTGAGGACTACCCCCGGCACTACCCCCAATTATGTAATTTACCTTTAAAAGGCAGGGAATCTCTTTTGATTGTAATTACTGCCCATAAGTTATTAACTGTTCATAATGCATAAAAGTTGAAAACTAAATTTAAATATCACTTCTCTATCTTGCAATTGCTGTACAAATTACATTTCTGCATCATTTTTAAGTCATTTTTCCTTGTCAATATTGCTGGAATATAATTTTGTTTTGTTCTTACTTTCATTTGGTTGACAGCTCTTATATGCTTCATCAACTGCTACAGTGTCAAGTGGGCCAGTATGGTACAAATTGTGTTCACGGGCGCTAAACTCTTTGCACTGGTTATTATTGTCATCGTTGGTTTTGTCAAACTTGCCCAAGGTGAGTCTATTAATTACTTATTTCCTAAAGACACAATTCAGGGAAAAGAATACACAGGGCTTGAGTCGATTTCACCCCCGAAATGGCCAAAAGAGCCCCTGTAAATTGCCATAGGGTTCAATACAAAAGAATATTTCGAAAGCACTGAAACAGGAAAAGTAGCCCCCGAAAAGGAAAATTTAATTTTTTTCCCTGACACAATTTACCAATGCCCACAGTTTTAAAAATCTGAGCTGCATAATCCTCGTTGCTCTCAGTGTCTTTGATAACGTTTAAAAACGAAGCCCTGAAAAAAAAATTGTATTTCAAAATGATCATTTAGTGCTTTAAAAGAGTGAAAATCTAGGAGTAGCCTGTGTGACCTTCTCCTGACCATGTCTATTTTCTCCCATAGACTACATAAGGTGTTTTCACATCAGCCCGATGTTTCAAAATAGCACGCTATTTCAGATTTTGGAAATTAACCCGATCGTAAAGTAGCGCGCTATTTGATAATGTAAATTCAAATTAGCACGCTAATTTGAACGCTCTGATCGATACTAGCGCGATAATATGCGAATTAGCGCGCGCTATTTGATAATGTGAAATCGCTTCAAGAAATTAGCGCGATACATCCCATCACGCCTAGCGTGTGTGACTTGACGGAAATTTGGCTTGCTTCCGCCCAGGCCAGACCCCAAACGGGGAGTTAGATGATATCGCTGACTCGCTGTACTCCTGCTGGAAATTGCGAGAACAACTTGGTAATGAGCCTGCAGGAAAGATACTATTCCTTCTCTTCATTTCGATGAAATCTTTTACGATTCTTCTCCTCATGGTGTTGTCTCTTTTATTGCCTGGGTTTGGTCAACCTGCATTAATTTCCAAGGGTAACGCAAAACAAAACAAATTCAGAAGAAATCAGCAAGATTATCCCACACCCTACACCAACTGCATGGGCAATCTGACCTACATGGCTACTGGCTGCTGGTCTTGGCCCTAAAAATCTACCAGAATACGGCAGCAGCCTGCAAATTGCGAGATCAATCACGCGGGTTAATATTTTGAAGGCGCGCTGTCTGCGCATGCTCAACTATCGAATTAGCTCAAAAAATTTTCGGGCTAATTCTCTTCGGGCTGATATGAATAGGAAACAAATAAGCGCGCTATTTAGTGACCGCGAAAAAATCTCGAGCTTGGATTTTCATCAGGCTGATGTGAAAACGCCTTATGTTACATACCGGGTTTTAGCAGCTGAAGTTTAATCAGAGTAAATTCAAAAGCAAATCTGTACTCTGAACTTCAGTAATCTGTTCGGCTCATACTGTTATGAATGTTATGTAATAGAGCAAACACAGAAAAACAAACCTCTAGCTTTACACAGGCATGAGGTGTATGAAAAGTCTGCACGTAGCATGTGCTCTTAGGTTCTCTTTATATTTAAGATCCATTATACATGTATATGCTTCATATCAAGAATTATAAATGTTCCAAATTGATTTTACCTAGAGGGGTTTTGTAAATTAGCAAATCTGCCACTGTATCTGATAAGAGTGTAGAAAACTTCCCATTGATCTGCACACACATTTTCACCTTTTCTAGTTTTCCATCAAAAATCAATTTTCATGTGCGTGTCATTAAAGTATGTCACATCAAGTATGATTTGACATGCTTTTCTGAAAGAATTACACCACCTGAGAAAAAAAAAATATGGGAAAATCTCCACATTCCTTACAAAAAGTGGCCGATTTGCCAATTTATGAATCCTCCATAAGAAGGATGAACTAAGTTTGAACATTAAAAGTTGTTAATGGTTTAGCAATATTTGCTTAATCTATTTTATTGCTCTTAGTGTTCTGAACTCAGATGTATTGGTTTCATTCCCCACAGTTTTAACCAATTGGCTACGGGAACCGTATGTGTCCTGTGTTAACTCTATGGGATTTTCAGAATCTCGTAGGCAATGGGTTAAACACTGTGTTTTAACTTCTTTGTGAAATTATCCCAAAATGTGCTTTTATACAGTGGACTTGAGTAAAATGATGTTTTGGTCACCAATGAACTCCAGAATCCCGTTAAAATCTTGTTTGTATCTCTCTGTTTCTGATTTCAGGATACTCCCGGCTTTGTCGTTAACAGACTACTTGTGCCTTACATGGGTGAAGCTGCGAGACTAGTTGAAAGGGGTATGTCATCATCATCGTCATCATCATCACCATTATCATGATCATCATCATCATCATCATCGTCATCATCATCACCATTATCATCATCGTCATCATCATCATCATCCTCACATAAAAATTAAATTCTCCACTCCTGCCCATGGATATGTGAGCCCTGCCAAGTTACAAAGCATAGAATATACATACTGCACAACTTTGAGAAATACTTTGATACATCTTTGAAAGGAACAAAAATACAAATTACAGGGAAACCCCGTTATAACGAGGTCGTCCGGACCGCCGATTTTACCTCGTTATAACCGGTACCTCGTTGTAAATGTACATATAATGTATCACACAAAATATAACATGTATATGTATGGAACTAGGCATCAAACCCATCTGTTTACTGTTTCTCCCACTTGTTCTGCACCAAAGCTGTGAACAGTAGGCTGACTATTTTTCATTTATATACTCATCCAAGGTAATAAAGAAAACTAGATCTTGAAATAAAGCAGCAAACTCCACGCCGCTCGTAACTTGCGTTGAGTTACACGGCAACCAGACTTTGTGTGTGTGACAAGTCAATGTACTGTGCAGTAGTGTATATTACACACACACAAACATGCAGATGAGTCAGGGACTTCATGTATAGTGCATGGCAGGCTATCACGATGAACTGCGATGCGCACTGAAATGATTTGGCAATTTTTGCGTTGTCAAAATTTAGAATTTGATCAGCGCACGATGCAACTTCCCTTTCCTCGTTTTAACCCTATATTAACTGGGGGGGCGGGGTCAATTTGACCCCCCCTCGACGAATTTCGCGACCATGCCGCCGCGCAAAATTTTTTGACTGTGTCGCTCACTGACTTTTTACTTTCAAGTCTTGCGCATCTTTTGAGACCATTTTCGCGAAAATGGAACTTACCGTTACGACGCTGCGCGACTTTTTATACACGCATGTGAACCCCAAAATTGCTCAAAAACGTGATTTCGTGTACAAAATCAATGGAAATTGTGTTTTCAGCCAAAAATCATAAATGTACATGTATGATTCGTTTTGCTTTTACTGGTTGAAATGCATTAATTCTATGCTGTTTATGATTGCAAAAGTGTCCCCAACAAATTTCATCAAAAAAACAATAGAAAACAAAAGGTTGAAAAAACAAAGAAATACATAAGAAATTCACAAAACAATAAAATACATAAGAAATTAATTCCAATTCGGCAAATTTTTTCATAAGAAAATTGTTAGCAATGTCAAAATGAATATTTTCACCAAAAATTAGCTTTCTACTAGCTATTGAAAGTGAGTTATAGGTGAAAACATAATTTCATACACTTATGTGCATAATCAATTACTTAAAAAATAGAAAAAATAAATTTTTTTGAAAATTTTACTATACAGTCGTGTAGTTTACATCCGGCTCTATGCGCATGCAAGTTTTCGCGGTGATTGCGCGATCGGCGGCCAATTTGACCCCCCCCCCCCCAGTAAAAACCTGGTCTGAAATAGCCCAGTTAAAATAGGGTTAACTGGGTGGATTTCTTATGTTTTTCTTTGTTAATGGGTTGAGAAAAATACCTTGTTATAAGCGGTATCTCACAATAACCGAGCTCGCTATAAATGGCACTTCTTTCCATTGAACAGCACATAAATGAAAACGGGACAGAGACATTCGCCTCGTTTAAATCGGTACCTCGCTATATCCGAGCTCGTTATAACGGGGTTTCCCTGTATCATATTTTTTACCCAACCCATCCACAAATCCTGTACAAACCATCGCCTTCACTCATCAACTCTTAACCCGCCATTGTTGACTCAGGTTGACCTACCAGTGTGTCGACCTAAGTCGACATGTCAGTGATGACTGGGGTACTATTGTTATATTGGACAATAAAAGGTAACATGCATTGTTTGTGTTTACTTTTTATGCCTCCGCAACGAAGTTGCCGGAGGCATCATGTTTTCGGGTTGTCCGTCCGTGCGTCCGTCCGTCCGTCCGTCCGTCCGTCCGTCCGTCCTTCCGTCCGTCCGTCCGTCCGTCCGTCCGTCCGTCCGTTACCGGATCTCGTTACCGCGATAACTTGAGAACCCCGGATCGGATTTTGATGTAACTAGGACCAAGTATGTACTATGAGCCACCAATGAACTGATTAGATTTTGGAGCTCAAAGGTCAAAGGTCAAAGGTCACCGGGCCTTAAATATGTCTGATTTGGGCTCGTTACCGCGATAACTTGACGGCGGCTGGTCGGATTGTCACGTAATTTGGGTGAAGTATGTATTATGAGGCACCAATGAATTGATTAGATTTTGGGGCTCAAAGGTCAAAGGTCACCGGGCCTTAAATATGTCTGATTTGGGCTCGTTACCGCGATTACTTGAGAATGGCCTGTCGGATTTTGATGTTATTTGGGTGAAGTATTACT
>JZLH01S0270215.1:2984-16778 GCA_001188425.1 Eucidaris tribuloides
GGAGATAATTTCCTCCATCTGCCAAATTCTCAGTAAGAGCAAGTAATTGACTCTTGTTAACATAAATTTAATTTCTCGCGGTCCCAAGACTCAAAACAAAGTAATCTCATCAAGAAGACAAATTATTGTCAAGGTACTTCTGGCATAAACT
The DNA here is from genome assembly GCA_001188425.1 of Eucidaris tribuloides. Lineage (NCBI taxonomy): Eukaryota > Metazoa > Echinodermata > Echinoidea > Cidaroida > Cidaridae > Eucidaris > Eucidaris tribuloides. Next base: position 3,136 of record JZLH01S0270215.1, read on the forward strand.
AATATGTATACATCATAAAGTGAACCATCTACAGTAAATTCCTTACAAGTTACAGTGTACATGTATTTGAGAACTAAGATTCAATCACTTCGAGATCAATTTATTTGCCCAAATTGTGGAATTAAATGAAATACTTGAAAAAATGTTCGACTTGACAAGACAAAACACTTACCACAACAAACACAGCATTGTGACTTATGCACGGTCACGACATAAATAATCGGCAACAGCAACTGATTATACAGTGGCATCATTATCGGTATAAAGAAGCTCCTTACGGACCGACATGTAATTTGTTCTTTATAACGAAATTTCTTTAATTCCAGGTGCAGAAAAACAGTATAATACAAAGAAAATCCACGGTAATGGACCAGAAGATTTGTACTTCCTTTATAATGAAATTTTGTTATATCGTGTTTTTTTATAAGAGATATATATATAAAGTACATTAATACAGTATCAACCAGCAAGGTTCAATTCATGAGTAAATACAATTATTCAAAGTCAGGTGACTGTCCACATGACTTGACAACTGGAGCAGTAATCAAATTTTAATAAGCAATATAAAAATATTGCCAACAATAGCTACAAAAAATGGAAACTGAATGAAAATGCCAAGTTATTTGCTGGCGAGACCAAACTCTCCAAACAACACTGACATAAAAAAAAATCTTGAAATAACAAATTTTTCGCAAGTACCCAAGTTAAATTTCTTTAGCATTTAATTGTTTGCAACTGATGATATAACAAAATTTAGATTAAAAAAGTAAATTGTTCTGGTCCAAGGAGTTTGTTATAACAACAGTCCACTGTATATGACTGTTTTTCTTTAAGGGGTGAGTAGGAATTAAAAAAAAAATGTCAAAACGGTTTAAGCTGTGACAAAGTTTGAAATAAATAGGAGCCACAATAAAAATTTAACATGAATTTGCCCTAAATTAACAATTTTCCCTTAAACAGTTTAATATAATTAGCCAGAAAAATGCTGATATTTTTCAAGAGGGGCAATTTGAAATTAAACATTTATTTTCTCAATGGTTACATTGTTCAATGCTAACATATACATTGTATCAGCTCTTTGACTAATATAATTTATTTGGTAACATAAGCAAACTGTTATATACGTATGGAAATGAATGAGCAAAATTCTCATCAACTCAAATTTTCAGACCAACATAAAAGCATCATCTTATCCAATACAAGAAACTCAATCCTAATGATTATTTTTATCTTCAAAACATAGTGTTGGATGAGTTTTTATCAATATTCCGCTCAGGTAGCGCACAAATGAATACACAACTCACAACAGATGATATAGCAACTGCAGATATGGAATCACTCAGAACAACCAGATGTAAACCACTAGTTCAACTTTTTGGCTTTCACGTTATTTTATTAATTTAATTTTGAGATTAAAAGAAGACTTCTTCCAGTCCAATTTCCGCTATTACTCACCATGGCCACCACCGTCCTACCAACATTCTTGTCTTAGCATACAAATGGTACATATTTTGTAAACTTCCTTAATGTGCACTGGTAAAAATGGAGTATCTGTTACTACATGGATGAGCATGGAGTAGCAGAAGCATAAACTTTTGCAAAGTCATATAACTTAGTGTTGCTCTCATAACTGCCAGTATCAATTACAACGCCAAGACTAAGAACAGGATATCTTGGGCTGGGGTCTATGGAGAATGCGAGTTAAATTGAAAATTAAATTGTCTCCATGGGTTAAAGAACAGGCTAACATTGTGGGCTTCAATTAAACTAGAGCAATTCGGCTGCGAACAGCGATGGGGTATGCCTCGCAACCTGTCCAATTTCCAAACTTTGAATGTACGGGGTATCGTGACCTTTGACCATTTAACTCTGAAATCTCATCTAATGGCCCCATAATACATACTCACCCAAATTACATCAATACCGATAAGCCTGTTCTCAAGTTATCGGTAAGATATTAACGTATGGGGACTCGTGACCTTGACGCCTTAACCCAAATATGATCAGTTTATTTGTGCCTATAACACTTACTTCACCCAATTACATCAATATTCCGATAAGCCTTCTCAATGTTATCGTGGTAAAGACACCAAGGTATGGAGCCTGGTGACCTGTCGACCTTTTAACCTGAAATCGATTGTTGTCAATAAGTACCGTATAATACATACTTCAGCCCAAGTAAATCAAAATCGAGCAGCCATTCTTAAGTTATACATGGTAAAAAAAAATGAGCCAAATCAGACGTCATCAGCCTCATGACCTTGACCTTTGACCATTTCAACTCCAAAAATCTATTAGCTTCATTGGTGCCGTAATAATACATTACTTCACCCAAGTTACTTACAAACCAACATCCTTTCTTAGTTATCTGGTAACGAGCTGAAATCAGACATATGTTTTAGCCCTGTGACCGTTTGACCTTTCAACCCTCAGAAATCTAATCACTTCATGTTCCATCATTAATACATACTTCACAAGTTTCATCAAATACCAACTGGCCATTCACAAGTTATCGTAATAACCCAAGTCAGACTATATTTTAGGCCGTGACCTTTTGACTTTGAAGCCCGCAAAACTAATCAGTTCCATGTTGCTCATAATAGATAATTCACAATGTTTCCCAAGTTACTCAAAATCCAAACAGCGGCCGTTCACAGTTATCTTGGTAAATGGAGTCCAAAAATCAGACATTTTTAGGCTCGGTGACTTTTGACGCTTCAGCTGCCAAAATTAATCACTTCATTTTGCCCATAGTACATTATTGTCCTATTACATCAATTCTCGATCAGCGGGTTCTTAAGTTATCGCGGTAACGAGAACCGTAATCGGACGGACGGACGCACGTCAGACAACCCGAAAACATAATGCCTCGCAGGAACTTCATATGCGGAGACATAAATAACTGTCAAACTTTGCTCAGTGAGCTACATAGTGTTTCGAATGGACAAATAAACACACTAGAATACAAAAGTTAGATTTTTATCTGCACTGCATAGATATGATATGAGTTAAACAATATTGTAACTTGGCCGAAAGTACAAATAGCCCAATCTATACACAGCAAAGTCTAGGGAGGTAAATGGAAGGTGAATCGGTGAACTTATGATTTTCACTTTTTTTAAAGTATAATCATATTTGAGAAATACAAACTTATTCAGGGCTTCATTTTTAGACCTTATCAAAGACACTTGGAAACATTTGGAGGATATGTAGCTAAGATTTTTAAAGCGTACGTAAATGTTAGCCTGTGGCATTAATAATGTAGCATCCTTTCCATCCACCTGTTGTCTGTACTCTGTAGGGACTTAGCAACTTAGACCAAGGTAATTGTTAATCTAACCACTAGTACAAACTGTCTGTAGTCAATTTTAATACCTGTCAAACAGCATATAATATCAAGACTAATTTTTGTCAGCTCAATGAATGAAGTAAACTTCTTTTAAGGCAAATATACAGTCATTTATATCATAATTCTCGTCACCTCAGTGTACGACGCAATGGGAGACAACTATTTTGGCAGGATCTGGTTCAACACACATACAAAACTGAATAAAAGAACATGTCAAAGTGTGAATACAATCACAATATGAATTATTAATCATGTGTTATATTATATAACAATAGTCTGTGTGGCATTTCACAGCTTGATTTTATGTTTTTTTTTTTTGCGCTGTGAAATGTAGCATCAGCATTTATTGGCCTGTCCAAGACATGTATGCTGCTTCATCCAGGTCCAATTCACGTTTTCTGACGGGACAGCCATCTCCATCAATCTACATATGATGGATACTTTGACTGTGTCCTGCGCGGATCAGGAAAAGCTAGTGTCTCGGATCTTTGTAGGTAACATCATGATCGCAGCAGGTCGGCAAACGGTAAAGCCTAAATAAAATCTCACTCTCCAAGCGCTGGCATAAGCTTGCGTTGTATGGGCAGTGACAATTTGATTTTGATGCATTCACCCTTCACTGAACAGTATGTCAGGGATTCTGTTGTTTCCAAAGCGCTCTAACTCTGACTAGCTGGCTGGTGAATTCTTCTTCCTCCAGCTTGATATGTTATTCTTCCAAATTTCTCTCGTGAACAGTTTGTTTTTGCCACCAACTACACCCAGAAAGAACTCTGTCTTTGGTTTCATTGAAGGTTATGAAGGTGTAGCGTCTACCGGGAACGCAAATGTTGTTGATGCAGCTTCATGTTGCCCTGGTATCTGTATTATCTAAGACCATCGGTTTCCTCAATTCATCTACTGTGTCCTGCATTGTCTGCTGGCGACCTGTCTTGAAAGTACCGCTTTCTTTTGCCAACATCTGATTCCGGGCCAGTCCAGCAAGCATCTCAAAGACAGACCAATACAGCCCCTTTGAGTTTAGTTCCCATGTTCTTAAACAAGTTAACCCACTTTCTCACTTCTCCTTCATTTAGTTCTTGATATGATGTGATGCCAGAGCAAATCGAGTATGAAGATTAGGTTCTTGACATCAAATAAGGATGGAGATGAACAAGTTCAACGAAGGGAGAGCTTGTGCTTCATGCAATACTTTGACATTACGACGAATAAGCCATATCAAATTTTGCTTATAGCCATCAATTGCATTCTCTAACTTGAGAACTGTCTCATTGGCAATGTACGCGTTTCCAGGTGCTGCTGCACGTCTTTCGGATAGCTTTGGTGGGAGTGCAAAGAATCACTACGATTCCATCATTTCCTCTAAGTGTTGGTGTCTAGGATTCTGTAATGTGCTGAAACCAATAGCGTTGCTGGTGCACACTGACAAAGTAAGTCATCTGATCACGTCCAAAGTGAAATTTCCACCCAGTCACAAGACCCTTGATGAACTTCAGGTAGTCTTCCAGTCGCGATGTTCTTCACATTTGCAGGGATACAAGTCAGTCAGAAGGTACTGTCATCAACTTATCTCCTTCCCATACCTTCCAAGGACAAAAAGGCTGACTCTTTTCTGCATTATCTCCAGGAACTTGAAGATGGTGACGATTTCACCAACAAAGCCTGCTATAGTTGTGGGCGGCTACTTTCAGCTTCCAATCACTGTTTGACAACCTCTGTAAATGCATTACATGCACCCGATGAATTGCACAGAGTTGCCTTAGCTTCTTCGATCTGTGAGGGGAGCACTGTCAATCCCTACGTTCAAATTTTGTCATCTTCCATCGAATGATGATGCCTTTGTATCCACAAGTATGAGTTATTATCAAGGCAAATATAGTGCTATGTGTTGATAGCTACTTCAAAGCTTTTCATTATCTTCTCATACATGTAATACAGTCCTTGCCTGCTGGCTGTCAATTCAAGATTCAAGATTCAAGATATTATGTATTATCTGATTTAAAATACAGAAAATTGCCCTCCACTGGCTTTGATAATAAATACATAACATACATAACATAAAACATAGAATCATGACAGAAATAACTAATTACATACTATAATCAGAATACAATTAACTTGTCATGTAATTAACCAGCAGCTAAAAGAGAGGGGAAAAAGATAGGAAAGATGAACCAGATGGAGAGAATAAGAGAAGAGCCTATAAATAACTTGGGCAATAATTAGTCAAATTACATGTGAGTCTGTTACCCCCCTTCACCATCTGGCACAAAGAGAAGAGAAGAGAAAAGGATAAGAAGGGAAAGGAGAAAGAGGACTACAGAGGGGAAGGAGGGTAAAAGCTGAACAGAAAGGGCGCTCACCGTGGCAAAAAGGAAGGTACAGTAACGAAGAAAAGAAACAAAGAAGCATGTATTGCACAGCATATTTCAGACCGCCTTTGTGTACACATTGTGTAAAGCCCTGATAAGGTCAGTGAAACAGTAAATAGTAGTGTCCACTATAATACCCTAATGCCCTTCACCATTCTTCAGTAATGATAAAAAGAAAAACAAACACATGTTGCTATAAAGTACATGTAAGAGTTAGTGTCATAGAGCATACATCTTAACATAATTTGACATTTTTTAAGAGATACGAGATGAAAGGGATCTCTGATTTTTGCACACGCAACTTCGCAGAAGGCGAAATGCTTTATTTTGTCTTCTTTGTAGAAGATTCAAGATGGTGCAAAACGAGTGCTCGCTGCTGTCACTGATATTCGCTTTTTTCCGTACGGCGTACATCAGTCCCTGCACACTTTCTGAATGTAACCCTTGCTGTGAGAAAGGGTGTCAAGTATGTTCGATTTGCTGCAACAACTCAAGAACATATCCTGCCTGAGTTTGAATTGAATTGCTCACCAAGTTGCATCAACTAACTTCTTTCAGCTACTTGGTGGTGGACGATTCCCAGCCTTTCCACAACATCCATCAAATGTCCTGTATGTTCTTCAATGAGTAATAAACATAGAAATGTTTGGCATTCCTTTTCGCCAAGGCCTGTATGTATGTTGCCTCAATGTCTGTAAAGGAAACCTGCGCTGTGTTTTGCAATGAAACCATCACAGGCAGACACAGGCATTGCAAAAATCAGGATTATGTATTTGAACCAAGCAATGTATTTCAAAAGATTGACAGAATTCAGCTTTCTCTGTAATTTGAGGCAATTCATCTCACAACATTCTTCAGGTACTCTGGATCACACTCTTTTTCAGTTACGCATAAAGGCAAGCAGTTTTTCTGGTTGACTCCTTCACTGACACTTCCTATCTCGAGGTTCTTTGGTTGTTTGGCTCAAACATTCACACTCCTGTTGTGGTTTATGCGGCAACAGAGACACATGGCTGGTTTTCTTCTTCCTTTCGAGTGCCGATCTAGTTCATCTTGTTCTCTTGCAATGTAAAGCAAGAAAAAGCTAGACCATCAATCGTCATATATCTGGTTCAGCTCTAAGTTGACTAGGAACTGTCGCAAGGTTTTCAGAAATCTAGATTCTCTAACAAAACCACCACAGGTCAGGGTTATTGGTGCGGATCATACCCATAGTTTCTTCCGATAGGCATTCAAATTGTTTACTGTGTCATTGGTGATTTCTGTTGACACACAGCACATGCGGTAGCTTCTTCTGTGATGGTCCCATAGGATGTTCTTTGGCAAGTGTTGTTTCCGTCCCTGCTGCCTAGCTTCATGAAAAAGTGTTAGCGCATGAGATATGTTCAGCATTCTTACCCAGTGTCCAAGTATCTTGCGCGGACTTCACTGGTCCAGAGTCTGGTGGCATTGCGCTTCAAAACTTGATTGAACCCCTTACCGCCTCATTCTGGTGCTCTCGGTCAGGTAAAAGTTCGCACCATTCCACTTCATGCCCTTGATAAGAAAACCTCATTTCTTTGTCCACTCACAAAGTCCATTGATAGTTGGATTGCTTTCATCCATGGCCTGTGTTTTCACATTCATTCTTGGCAAGCACAGTATGTCAGTCCACTGGCCTTTGATTCTTCTTCATCAGAGGACAGACACCCTTTGGGAGAGAGTGTACTGAGGAAACTTGTTTTCAACAAGTAGCTAGAAGCCTTGGACATGTCTTTGTTGATGTCACTCCATGGCACACACACTAAGTGCATCGGCTCTTCCATGTCTTCTTTCTATGATACTTTGTGGTTTCAATGATTCAGACCACTATGCATGGTTGTCACTATCTCAGCAATCACAGTGAAGTTCTCCAAATGTTGAAAGGATTCTGAACGCATAGAACTCCTGAATATCTGACCTACATAAACATAGTCAGCTTGACAGTAGGAGAAGACAACACAGCCCTTGCCCTGCTGTAATGACTTGTGATCAGCAATAGAAGCGCACAGTGTTTAAAACAGCACTAGATTCGCTCTCCTCATCAGTCCTATATCAGTGAGTTCTCTTGCTCTCTGTCTCTCAGGTCTTCTCTACCATAGAAAATAACTCCAAACAGGTGTCTCTGGAGAGCTATCTCTTCACGCAGGTCATGACATTCTTAGTAAACTACCAAAGTTCTTCGCGGGCTAAGTATCGAGATCTCCTATCATTTAACATACTTGCAGAGACCACTCGAAATGTGTGGAAATTTGGATTCAGGTGCAAAGACAACATTCGCAGTTAACTGCCGACATGAAAACCCGAACTTATCCTGCTCCAACTGCTTGCTTAGTGTTGACAATTGGGATGATGTGTATTAAAACGCAACACTGGATAATAGACGAGTCCAGTGACCATGAATCAGAGCGCCAATCAAGAGCTGGATAGTTTCTTTTGGTTTCCAGGAAGTGGGTATTTGATCAGCAGGGCTTGGCTTTGTTGCAAGTGAAGGTTCACATATACTGCTTCTTTCCAAGACGTTCCCATGAACACTTGGTCTTCTTCATGCAATTGATTCTTCTTTCCTTGGGGGTCACTAGGCAATACTTTGCCAAACAAGGTTCATTGCTGGATTGATTTGATTCAGTCAGTGTTGTGTCCACCTCTGGTGGCATCTGTTTTCACTTCACTCAACACCGAACCAGTTTTCAATGATTTGAGGCAGATTCAGTTGTGGATTGAGTGATCCGTCGGTGCTTGTAACCACTTGGGTGCAATCTGTTTTTACTTCACTCAAGCCCGAAAACGCATTTTCGAAATGATATCTAGCCAGATTCCTTTTTCAAGTTGGTCCCTCTATGAAAGATAAACTTTCTGCAATGTACGACTAAGTTGAAATCCTCCTGTAAAAGCTCCTTGTGTACTTACGCAACATATACCACAATCTCCTTCAAGGCTTTGCAATTGACATCAAAGGGCAAAATGAACGCACATCCGTACTGCCATGATCAACTTCTTCTTCACTCCACTCCATCATCTTTTTCAGGATTTACCTGTTTGCAACAATCAAGGCAGAACATGATTGATTCCTTTCAGGAAACATACGCATTGTATTCGTCAATTGAGGCATAATTTCATCATACTAATGATATTAACACACTAGCTGTCCTTACAAAGCATAAATTAAATGTTATACAGGGAACCCCGTTTAACGAGTTGTTCGGGACCGCCGATTTTTACCTCGTTATAACCGTACCCCCCATCGTGTAAAAAACGTACACATAATGTCACAAAAAATATAACATGTAATGACTAGGCAATTTAAAACCCATATGTTTACTGCTTTTCCTTCTTGTTTCTGCACCAAAACTATGAAGCAGAAAACTGATTATTTTTCATTTATATACTCATCCAAAGTAATAAAAAGTAACTAGATCTCAAAAATATAAGCAGCAACCTTCCCGCTGTATAACTTGCATTGAGTAGTGTGTACGGGAAGGCAGGCTTTGTGTGACTGACAAGTGAATGTACTGTGGCAGTTTGTTGTTGAGAGTATACAAACACACACTTGCCTATGTATTGTGCATGCTGCGTGTAGAAGCTGAAGTGAGATGCCGCTCGGCGCATCTGAAACGATGTGGCGCATTTTTTGGCGTAGCCAAAATTTAGAATTGGTCAGCGGCACGATGCGACTTTCATTTTCCCTCCTCGTTTTAACCGGTTGAATTTCTTATGTTGTTTCCTTTGTTAGTGGGTTGAGAAAAATACCTTGTTATACATGTAAGCGAAACCTCAACCGAGCTCGCTATAAATGCAGGAACTTCTTTCCCATTTGAATAATACGAATGAAAACGACCGAGACAATCACCTCGTTAAAGCGGTACCTCTCGCTAATCGCGAGCTCGGCTATAATGGGTTTTCCCTGTAATAGAAAGTCCCCAAACACTTGCTATCTCAAATCTTTAATGGACAGGTCTAATTAATTCAATACAGTTACAAAAAGGAAGTTAACCACATGGGATGACAGGCTTGTACATGAGAACCTTGTACTTCAAGAATTGTTCGTTCATGAATACTGATCAAAAATTTTGAAATCAACAGGACAGATGAGCAATTGTATGCTATATAACTTAGTTTGAGTTCACAATCAAAAATCTCAGAATCTGAAATTTGAGCAAAATCAATTACACTGCAAAGTGATACATACCATCCTGCAAAGCATTTCAGGCCCATCGGTATAGACTTCTCATCCATGATCACATCTAGCTTGAGGTCCCTCCATGACGGCTTCACTGTTTTCAGGAGAAACAAGTACCGTTGGCGAGCTGTGTCCGACGATATACCACATCCTCGACATCATGTTTAGGCCCCAACGCAAGTGTGAATTTCACAGTCACAAAGAGATGAATTACGAAGCTGATCTGGACCGCACAGTGCGTAACATTTGATCTGTTGACTTGACGGCTTTTTGAAGCTTTCGAAGTGCCCCCAACCGGCGTTTACATGGAGTATCGGGATTTAGTACATCCTGAAGTACAGACTGGGCCTCTGCTTCAATGTCTGGTTGTTTGTGGCATACCTCCAATTTCAGTTCTGCAGGAACATAACACATAATATTGCACAATGGTAATAATATTGCGATCCCCAACCTAATTATATGGCATAGCATAATATTTTTATAAACAACGAGAGAAATTTCAAATTGAAAATTCTGAAATAATGTCTAATAAATGATTGCTTCATTTAAAATAACATAGTGGTACATGTGGCACCACACCAACACAGAGCAAAGTCCATTTAACCACCTCTTTATTTCTCTTACAGTGCTTTACTTTGTTGGTATATAGTTAATAACTTGATACATATAAACAAATATTTAGGAATTACAGTGGTCTCCGAATAATGGGGTAACATCTAAAAGGGTACTCCTGTTAAATGGGTAAAACTTAGCAAATCATGTCTATGTTTATTATTAAAATTTACTCCACATAATTGGGTACTCCTGCTAAATGGGTAAAAAATGGCTTGCAAAATGCCTACCCCATTAAGTGGGGACCACTGTATTATCAATCAGCTGTTTGTGTCCTATTAAAAAATGGACTGCAAAATCTTACAACTAATATTTTTATAATAATGCATGCACAGTGTTCATGATTAACAGTAGCCCACTAGCCAATGGCAAGCAAAAATTTTAAATAACTAGTCCACATGGCTAGCCAAAATATTACTTTAGTGTTGTACGAAACAATATGAAAAATATTCAATTCTGGGGGGAGGGCTGGTCAAAATACTGGCGGACTACCCAAAATTTAAGCTTACTCGTCTGCCCGGCTAGTTGGAAAAAAAGTTAAGCACGACCCCTGATGCATATGCAGGTGCAGCAAGTTAGTAATAATATCTAGTCCTTCCTTAGATATCATTTTCACATCAATTGAATTGAAGACTCATCTTGATTTGTACACCACAAATCAAATTATGTAAATGTGACTGACAATGTAAAGATTCATATAAATTAACTTTCCATAAGGGCTTGGGGCTAAAAAGTCAGTTTCATAAAAAATATGGCCTGCTTCAGTGTTGTCACCATGCCGGGCGGCACCGGGCGGAGCTACCCTGCTCTCAAAATCTCCGTCCAGTACTCACAGTAAATTTCAGCCTTGCCGCCCGGCACAAATTCTGAAATTTCTGTGTAATTGAATGATTTTGAAGGGAGATAGCTCCACTCGCTACACTTCGCAATCACTTTTTACGCAGTTCTAAAATCACTCTGGTCACAACTCTGGCCTGCTTAGAAGACAAATCTGACAATGTTTGATCAATAGGCTTTTTAAAAATTCTTTTTATTTGAACCATAAAACAAGTCTGTCTGTCAGACATGACTCATACATCTAATGAAAATTTAATACTTGCTGATCGAAGCGAACCAAGTTGCAAACACCACCTGTAAACTTGGACCAGTGTCTAGCAGCCTCTACAGTCGACACTATGCACAGGCAGGCGGACTGTACTGATTTCAGAGACAAGCTGGTGTTTGAAATCCAGGCTCCTGTTACACACACAACTTGGACAAACATCCCATATCCAGTGTGTTATAAGTTGTGTTTTGCAAAACTACAAGATTTGTTAATTCCAAGTATTGAACACTGTATTTCTATGGACTGGATTAAATTGCAGGAAAGATGGTTGTGCTAGTGCAAATCACTAGCATAACTTTACTCAAAATGGGTTGAATACTCAAACAACGGACCTTAAAGTGATAGGCTAACATTGTGGAGCTTCAATTTAAAAAATTGTCAAACTTTGCTATCTGAGCTACATAGTAGTGTTTGAATGGACATATAAACACCCTAGAATACAAAAGTTTGGAAATTTATGCTGCCACTGGCAAGATATGAATGAATAAACATTTAATACTCGGGGCGAGTAAAAAAATAGCCTAGATCTACACACAGTAAGTCTATGGGAGGAAATGGGCAGGTGAATCCGGTCAACTTACGATTTTCACTTTTTTAAAGCACTAAATAATCATTTTGAAATACAATTTTTTCAGGGCTTCATTTTTAGACCTTATCAAAGACACTGATAGCATGGGGAATCATGTAGCTCCAATTTTTTTAACTGTGGTAAATGTTAGCCCGTGGCTTTAATAGTTATTGAACAGTTTTCTGGTGAATAAATTACTTACTGTAAACTTGTTTTGGAGAGGGGTCCAGTTCATCAGGGACAAAGTTCATGCCATTGCCTTCAGCCGTTACACCATAATGGTTCTTGCCTTTTTGGGGGGGAAAAACATAAGGTATGCTGTTATGAACATGAACACACACAGTCACTATTCACAATTTTGGCGCATGTTTAAGTCAATGTTTATGAGTGAGAAGAAATAAGAAGATAAAAATCTTAACACTGTAATGTACATCTCAATCTCATCCTTACGGTTTTGTGAGAGTCTCATGCAGCAAATGACCACAAGCAAGAGTTGCAGGTTCCAGTTTAATCTGCAGCATATTCAAGACACATTCTACACTTTTCTCTGGCCACAATAGCTTTACAATTTCTGAAAATTCCAGACTTTTATCAAGACAAGGGTGTATTCATGTGACACAGTCATGAGCCATACTTGCATCTCCACAAAACAAATTTGGCTGATCATCTTTTTCGATATTGATCTTTGAAGTGTGCAAATTTGGAGTGATGTGTAAGAATGATTCAAAAACAAATAGTAAACACTCACGGATTTTGTTGGCAAGGTTTTTCAACTGTGTTGCATCTAGCACCCTTGCAAATGTTTCAGGTTGATCAACATCTTCCCCAAGATTATCCTGCCACTTAGATAGCATCTTGTAGTGGGCTTCCTCGATGTTACCACCACAATCATACTTTATTGCCGATACTTTGTTGTATCTGAGGCCGAGTCGTAATACAACTGGTAAAAACTTCTCAACGTGTATATCCTCTGCAGCATTCGTAAGTTGTATGTCAGTCAGTTTTAGAGGATTTTCTGAGTGGACCTCATACTTAGTTTTTCCTTCATTACCTGTAACATCAAACAATGTGGATTACAAACAGTTTTTAAGTTTAAAGCCCAAGTTTAGTTTTGGGGATTTTTTGTTATTTGAAAGCTTTATGCCCCAAAGTCATAACCCTGCAATAATAGATTCTGAATGTCTTTAGTTTTTTTTAAATTAATTAATGAAAAATCTCGGGGGGACCCCCCAAAATTTTACATTATAGCATCTTAAGGGTTAAAAAGGCTTTAAGGTTACATGTGTTATACCTCATCTGAAAGATCAGATTGAGCTCTTTCAGATGAGGTATTACTCATATAACCGTTTTAACCCTTTGGATGCTATAATGTAAAATATAGTCAAAAATGTCGGGGGTTCCCCCCCCCAACATTTTTCATTATTTAATAAAAAAAAAAC
>JZLH01S0270281.1:0-15562 GCA_001188425.1 Eucidaris tribuloides
CGATGAAGATTTTCTTGGAATTATCATGTTAATCAATTATGTAACAATGTAGCAAAAAACGTTGGAATAATGAATAAACTTCATTTTTTACCACAAGATGTTCTAAAATTATTATACCATTTACTCATGTCTTCCAATTTAAATTACTGTAATGTATCCTGGTGCTTTACTTCACAGTCAAATATAAATAGAATCCATAAATTACAGAAACGTGCTGTACGTATTATTACTCATTCCAAATATTTATCTCCAAGCGCTCCGTTATTTTCCAAAACTCAGATACTACCTATCCAAAAAATACTGACCCTTGAAATTGCTACCTTCATGTTTAAATTTACCAAAGGATTATTACCTGTAACATTCAATGATTATTTCTAAAGAAATTAGTATATTCATTTTCATATACTAGAAATGCAAGTAACTTTCATCTCCCTTACACCGTACCACTAAAAGTAATACTTCTGTATTTTACCATGGCCCTTTAATTTGGAACAGTTTACCTGTATCACTTAAACAGTGCAAGACAATCAAACAATTCATACACCTGTATAAAATGCATTTATCAAATAATGAAATATTCTCATAACATTGTGTAATTAATTATGTAATGTAACACCTTTCCTTCTCCTCTCTTCCCCTTCTTTCCTTATCTGTCCTGTCTGTAACACCGTAGATATGTTTGTTAGTTTTAAATAATTTTCATTAATTATTGTTATCATTATCACATATTTAAGTTTATGTTATATGTACATGTATTGGGGGTCATTTGTACCAAGCTGTAATGCTTTCATGATTCCTCACTATTTTGTTCAACTATGTTTACTATTGATATAATGTATTTTTGTGTTCGATTTAGATACGGTGAGAACTAAATTGAAATTGAAATTGAAAACCGGAATCAGGTTGATGCAATCAAATGTGCAAATGCAAACATTTTAACATGTTAATTTTATACAATATCATGTTACATATTTTCAAAACTAGTTCTACCAAACGTGAAATTAGTTCTTTAATTTAATACTTTTTCATAAATTCCCCCTGCCACTACGGTAACCATAATATCTCAATAGCTACATTTTGTGCAGTAATGGTAGTCATTGTGTTTCTAAGAATACAGAATGGCAAAAATAGGCAAACTTCAGGGTAAGTAGCAAACTTCAACCAAATAAAATACTACTGTAAATGCTAATTATGACAATGAGAAATTGTGCTAATTTGGGGGTGCAACATATTCTCTGAAACAATCATGTGACAAGTGAAATTACTTTGTGGCCCAACACAGGCTATCAATATTGTTTCGGACCAACTTAAAAATATGAACAATGGGCACTGCATAATGGCAAGAAGAATTCAAGATTTACAGGAAAAATTTGTAAGTCACACAGGTGCAGTAAGAATTTTTTGAAAGAGGCACAAGATTTATGTATAGGTAAACGAGAATGAATGATTTCATAAAAATAAATGTACCTCACCAATCTCCTGGTAATACTACAAGTACTGTTAGAATACACATCTATTTCAAACTCTTATATCAACACAGGAGGGGATTTTTGGCACTGATGGTCCCCTTAAGTACCTCTGTGAACACAAAGAGAATTGTTTCACGGTTTGACGTTTTGGGGAGGGGCCACACTTAGATCTAACAAGAACATTTGTGTGAATCATTCATCTTCATCTTCTACCACCAACAAATCATCATCCTCATCACCAGCATCATCCTCATCTTCTGCATCTTCAACATCCATCCATCCATCCTCCTCCTCCTCCTCTTCCTCCTCCTCCTCATCATCATCGTCTTTATCATCCACCATCCTCATCTTATTCATCTTCATTATCATCATCATCACTATCATTATCATCACCATCCTCCTCCTCCTCATCATATTCATCTTCATTATCATCATCATCATCATCATCACTATCATTACCATCACCATCCTCCTCCTCATCGTCGTCGTCGTCGTCATCATCATCAACATCATCATCATCACAATCATCATCACAATCACCATCGTCATCATCATCATCATCATCATCATCATCATCATCATCATCACAATCATCATCACAATCACCATCGTCATCATCATCATCATCATCACTATCATTACCATCACTATCCTCCTCCTTTTCATCGTCATCATCATCATCATCACCATCATCATCACAATCACCATCGTCATCATCATCATCATCATCATCACAATCATCATCACAATCACCATCGTCGTCATCATCGATCATCACAATCATCATCATCATCATTATAATCCTCTTCCTCCTCCTCCTCCTCAAATCCCCTCATCTCCTCCTAGTAACTGATGCTATGTAGATCCAAACTGACAGGATCTGGTTGGGGTAAGGGTGGATGTGGACGGCCAAGGCAAACTCCACATTGTCAGCCTCGTTCTTGTGGACTCCCGTACTCCGGACTTTCTCCACAATGGCTTTGATTTCAGTGTATGACACATGCAGCGGGAAACCACAGAGCTGAAGAATCAGAAATTAAATAAAAAGAAACAATGAAAAAAGATATTCATAACATCTTATAGATGTAAATGTAAAGCAAACATAAATGGAAACTGTAAGTTACATACAAATTCTGCTGGTATTCATGCAAAAGGATGGAGTTGAACAGCACAATTTATATATAGTTAACTTCATTGGATTGATCTGGAAACAAAAAACAAAAAAAAAAAAAAAAAAAAAAAAAAAAAAAAAACAAAAAAAAAAAAAAAAAAAAAAAAAAAAAAAAAGAAAAAAAAAGCATATTTAGATAAGTGTTGTGAGCACAAAAATTGCCAAGGCATGATACATAATCCAGTCTCACCCATTGAAGATGGTTTTGATTTTGCTTATACACGCATTTTCCATAGACCACGAGGCAAGATAACTCATGTCAAGTCTTCAACAGGTTAAATACCCTTTGATACACTCCTTACAAAGATATGTTAGTAACGCATTACAACATGTTACTGGTCTACTAGTACCCGGAGGATTTTATTAAAATCACTCTCTTGTATGTCAAACAGCTACTGCTGTTGTCTGCATATTGTTAACGCAGGCTACGCCCAATCCCCCTCCTACCACCCCCCAAAAAGTTAAAAAATTTGAATGCTGTTTTCTTACTTTAATTTTTTATCATGATTGGTGTTGCATTTGCCAAATTTACTGACAGTCTCTTCCAAACAAACGCTGTACAGCAGAACAGAGAATGTTTGCAATCATTATACAATACGTACAGCAGTTAGTGTAGGAGTAATAAGGCAGTAGGATGATAGTTTAGAAAGTATCTTACATTGTAGGAGTCCAGGATGTTCTGCAGGGTGGGGTTGTGGTAATCCAGGGAATTGGGGGCATTCTCCAGCTTCTTCAGGATGTCTCGGAATGTGTGGATGACGTGTCGATTCCACCGCGTGATGTGACGCGGCCGCCAGTCCATGATGCAGTTGCGCAACTTCTTCTCGATTCTAGAATTTATTTTTGGAGCAATCAATGACAAGTGATGAAAGGTGAATGACATAATTGGAGGTAGTCCTCAACTTGGAGTGAGACTATTCTAGAATCAAGTAAACTGTGCAAGGATTCTACTTTGAACATTTTGTAGTCAAAACTTGACTCATTTTAAAAGAACTTCCATCAGCATGCACTTTGACAGACAAATCTGTAGTGTAGCTTTCTATGGGATTTATTTTTCACGAGCCTCGAGAGAAACAAACTACTGGACAGGTATGTTCACACTTGATTCTCCTGAAGTAAACAGACTAAAGACAAAATGTGTCTAGCCTGGAGATTCACTCCCCAGCTGGTATATCTTTCAACCAGTTTGATTCTAAAGACATTTTTATTTCTCCCAATCATGTCACTACCCTTTAATATTTATTATGACATTATAACAGGTAACCATGTTAACTAAAATATTTGTTGCCAAGTAATGCAAATGTACCCCCCCCCCACAAACTGACTTGACTTTCCTAATAGGTGTCTTATACCCATAGTACACCATTATGCAAAATATTACAACAATCGGTTCAATGAAGATTGTGGAGTACAAACAAGTGGACCTTCCAAAATTCACCTCTTTGCCTCTAAAAGTTAAAATTTAGGTATCGGTTGTCGCATCAAGGCAGCATACAAATATTGTCAGTTAACATTGGAAGGATGCCATAGCCACATACAGCCCAACTTCAGTACAGTACACTCTCACCATAAAAAACACTGACACAACAAAATCTTGTTATAACAAAGCAAATTTCTGGTCCTATGTGTACATTTTTTTTTGTTTTTTTTTTGGATTTTAATGTTTTTACACACCTGATACATTCAGTTGTTCTGGTCTCAAGCAGTTTGTTGTAGACAGTCTACTGCTTCAATTTCCATGATTTTACAAGACTTCATGAGATTTTTAAACTTTTGAATACATTTCTGGACTTTTGGCAAGAATTGACTTTTCTATGACTATCCTTCCAGGATTTGTCATGACTGTGGGATTCCTGCAATACTTCAGTTATCTTCACTACACTCACTTGTTCTGCAGTTCAGCCACATATTCCAGATCAGTGTCAAAGTATTCCAGACTGCTGGGCTGTGGGAGATACCAAGTGATATGAAAATCAAAAAACAGAAACCCTGAAAGGCAAGTTTCTGGTTAATTGTCATTTGCGCTATTTCAAACTTTGCCTTAACCTTAAAGGCAGGGAATCTCATTTTCACTTCTCCCTGCAGTAAGCCATGAGGAAATACTCCTTTAAGCATAAAACCCGCAGAATGATTCTTTTTTACCTATCGACATCCGAGATTGTGGCCAGCCTAAGTAAACAAAAGCACTGAGCACTAATCCCCTATACCAGCCAAGCGACCTTGACAGGGTGACAGATGAGATGACAGACGGAGAGAGTATGTAAGATTGAAGAGTGAAAATGTTATTATATCGCCAATTCTGGGTCATTTTCCTTCGTTCGAAGTTTAATTTGGGTCTTCATCTACCATATGAGTACTTTCTGGACATTTTAACATCTTAAAACAAATGAAATACATAGTTCCTACTTTCCATTTCTTTTCAGGCACTGCTATGGTTGTGTCTGTTTACACTATTACGTAAGATGATAAGGATTGCTGGTGATATCAAAGCACCGCTCGAAGATTTAAGAGTGAAAAATATTGTTATATCTCAAATTCTGGGTCATTTTCCTTCGTTTGAAGTTTAATTTGGGTCTTCATCTACCATGTGAGTGATTTTTCTGGACATTTTAAAATCTTAAAACAAATGTAATACATAATTCCTACTTCCCATTTCCTTTCAGGCAGTGCTGCGCTAAGAGTCTGTTTACACTATTACGTAAGATAATGAGGATCGCAGGTGCAATCTAATACCACCTCCTCTCAAGCAATGGTGATAGTCACTGATAAAACTTTAAACGTGTCATTCGGATAGCGGGTGGTACCCCACCTTCTACCTCTATTGATAAGACGTACAGATTGCATAGGATCATGCGTTAAAAAGTGGTGTGGTAGTTTTTAAACGTAGCTTTCCCGTAATGGAAAAGATCACTCATGCCCTCAGGCTATTGATGAAGGACATGTCTGTAAAATCTGGGGATCAGTAATTACCTAGACTTTGAAAAATGTGCAAAAAAAGACCACTTAGTGTACATTCCATGGTAGGAATTTTTGTCGTGCGATACAAATATTCAAATCAGGACCTATCATTCCACTTAACATGGGTTTCTAGCTCCTATACTTTCAAAGGGTCTCGGACAGTATTTTCTTCTATCTGCTAGTGTATTTACATAACGTTGATTTTTAGGCATGCAAAAGAGACGCTCTGCCTTTAAAGTGATAGGCTAACATTGTGGAGCTTCAATTTAAGAAATTGTCAAACTTTGATATCTGAGCTATATAGTAGTGTTTGGATTGACAAATAAACACCCTAGAATACAAAAGTTTAGAAATTTCTGCTGTCACTGGCGAGATATGAATAAATAAACAATTAATACTCGGGGCGAGTAGAAAATAGCCTAGCTCTACACACAGTAGTCTATGGGAGGAAATGGGCAGATGAATCCAGTCAACTTACGATTTTCACTTTTTTAAAGCAATACATAATCATTTTGAAATACAATTTTTTCAGGGCTTCATTTTTAGACCTTGTCAAAGACACTGGTAGCATTGGGAATCATATAGCTCAGATTTTTTTAACTGTGGTAAATGTTAGCCAATGGCTTTAACCCAACTGAGGTGTTTAAGTGTATGAAATTACTAAACTAGGAATCAATTTGACCCCCACCACCAGGTTTCGACTGTTGATCGCCCAATTGCTGCACAGTTTTGCACAAACATAGACTCCAACTTGAATATATTATTGTCTAGTTTGATATTTTCAAGTTGGGCATAATTTATTGTTAACTCTTAGCAGGCCGAAGTCACAGATCTGCGCCAAATAATACACATAAAGTCCACAGCGGTTTAAATCATCTGGCATGTAAAGAATAAACACCCTTCTACTTTGAGCATATGCTATCGCCCTTTTAATGGTCAGGCAAACTATATTATCTTGTCTTATACTAGGTAACCAAGCTTTGAGCTTTGTTACCATGGTAATGAAATGAAATGTGATGTATACCCAGTTACCCATTACCGGTGACCATTCATCTCTGAAATCAGTTCTTTCTGGCCTCATAAAACAGACTTGACCCAAAGATCATCAACATCCGATCATCCATTCTTAATTCATTTTAATAATGAAGCCAAAGCAGACATTTTTAAGGCCACTCGACTTTTGACGTATCAACTCCGAAATCTAATCAGTTCATCAAATACATAAGTTACATCAAAATTTGACAAGCCATTCTTAAGTTCTTGTGGTAACGAACCCAAATCAGACATTTATTGGGCCTCGTGATCTTTGACCATTTAACTCCAAAATCTCATCAGTTCATTGTTGCCTCATAATACATACTTGGTCTTTACATCAAAATTTGATCAGCTTTTCTTAAATTATCGTAGTTACAAGATGCGGTAATGGACTGACAGATGAACGGACAGACAACCCGAAAACCATAATGCATCCAGCAACTTTGTTGTGGAGGCATAATAATATATGTACCTGAACACTGGACAGTCCGGGTGAGGGGAAACTGGATGTAAACAATGGTTTCCAGTGAGTGTTCTTACTGATGTCATACTGGAGCTGACTGGGGTCTTCATGCATCTGGATATTGGCCCAGATCTGGTAAAGAAATTTATATGGATTGAAAAAAACATTGAATATGTATTATTGTTTTGACTACACACTTGATATATTGTGAAAGTATGACACTGCTCATTTTATTTTGTAATTCCCAGTTATAAGATTCTTTGAAATATGAGCCCCACGTATGAGAAGTTAAAAGAGCCTAGTTATACATGTTTCTTACTTTGCACAGAACGTCTTTTTTTTTCACAGGAGCCATGGGTATGTTTTGTTTCATGACGTCAAGGACCGCCAGGATTCGTACACTTGCACATTTTAAAAATTCCTGACTTTCCATGACTTTCCAGAGCAGAAAACTAAATTTCCAAGACTGCTTTTACATTTTTAAATTGTGTAAAAATACATCATTGCAATACTAGCAAGCTCCCAATCAAGGGTCAGTTTGAAAATACAGTATCTTATTTTCCCTGACTTACCAGAAGAAGTTGATAAATTTCCTGACTTTCTGCTTCTGGAAAGAGTACTTTCAAATTCCCTCAACCGTACGAGCCCTGGCCTTTTTTTTCAGAATCATACTATATTCAAACTTGTGCCAACTTCAAATCAAAGATCAAAATGGAGTTTCCTTTTTCATGAGTTCTGATGAGACTCTGCGATGGGCACTTATTCAGACACTGTTTTTCACAGATTCTATGTAAAACAGTAAAGTTTTGTTTTATGATGTCATTTTTCACCCTCCCTAGGATTTAACCCTGGTGCCCCCCCCCCCTGCTCAAGTAGGACATAAAGCTGAAATCCCCAACTGTCCTGACTTACGTTCTCATTGTTGACCAGGCAGTCGATGGACTTGAGCGGACAGAAGTTATCCGAGGTGAGGTAGTGCTCCCCGGTGGAGGGGTTCCAGATCCAGCACTGACTCCCTTCCTCCTGGGAGAGGACGTAGGAGGTGGGGCCCTCGGGGATGGCCTTCCCTAGAATCAGCCACGCCTTCTTGCCCATCTGCAGGAAGTAGTTGACAAGGAGGACAGCATGTTCTTCCTCGTCGCCTTGCAGCATCCGCAGGAATTGCTGTCGGAAATGATGTGAGGAAATTAAAGAGATAAATGGCTGGTATTTTTCACTTAGGATCTGTTAAGTGCCCACCTTATTTTTGTCATTTTCTAAGTCCTTTACTGATATGGAAACACCTCAATATTTGTAAGCCCCCACAAATTTTCACTGAAAAGACACGAGTGTCAAAACACCCCTCTTTTACAGAAAAACAACCTTTTTTGCTGAAATCACCCCCCTTCCCCTACCTAAGAAGAGATAAAGTAGATAATTATGCTTTGTTTTTCGCTGGGGAAACGGACCTGTCAGTTATGATTTGAAATAGGTTCTGATGGACCTCATGACCTTTGTTGTTTGCTTGTTGCTTTGCCATGAATGTGCATGATTTGGCCGTGAAACAGGTTTCCGTCAGACCTGATTAACACCCCCCCCAAAAAAAATCCTGTACGCCTATGACAACTACTACTAAATACTACTACTACTTCTACTACTTCTACTACTACGTCCTGTACAATTTAATCTATTACCACTGTTATGACCACAAACACACTCACCACTCCCCTGGCACAAATACCTGGGCAGAGACACATCTAAATATGTGCAATGGAGGGGTTTGGGGGGGGGGTGGGGGTGGGGGTGGTACTTACATCACAGGTACTCCATATGTTAACCACTCCTGGGAACAGAACACTGTCAGACACTGATGGGATCAGAGACACAAACCTGGCAATTCTCTCCTGAAGAACAATGAAGAAATGTGATATTTCTGACAAGGACAGAACTAGACCATGGACATGCTAGTGGTGAAACCTGAGAAGATTTACTAACATTCATGTCTCACAGTGCTGTACCAAATCTTTTGAAAATATGTCAGGTGTCAGAAAATTTACTGGTGTAGCAACTGCTGTGAAGAGTGGACACATCAAAATTAGAGTCAAATTTCATAAATAATACCTGGTACACGGAAGCACTAAAAAGTGCTCTAGTAAGCTATGCAAATATACAGTACCATTTTTCTATTTATACTCTGAATGAACATGAAATGAGTTAAAACATGATGTTTTTTTATCAAAATATGTACCCTGACTTTATGAATTCACACAAAATCACAAATATAGTTGAGGAATTGGTATTCATGTAAGCAATTTTAAGTAAAGGCACTAATTAAATAACAATGTGTAAGCCTCATTTAACAATGATCAAACTTACAAATAAACATCCTAGAACACAAAACTTTAGACAGCTAAGCTATCACTATGTACGAATAAATATCAAGCAATGAATGAATGTTATAAGGACAAAAATTCTATAACACAGCAGTCTATAGGGGGAAACTTGAATGGTTGCTCAATGATTTTTCACTTTTTAAAGCAATTTATGATCGCTTTGAATATTATTGCAATTTTTTAGGGCTTCACTTTTAGACCATAGTAGCAGGGACACTAGTAGCATGTTTGCTTTGTGTTTAAAACTGGAAACATTGTTAAATGAAGCATTGAAGAGAAAATACGTACAGATATTTTCATCTGATTTTCCCCCTCCAGCAGGACCTCAGGAGGTTTGAGAGGTCTAAAGAAACGAGTGATGAAGACAGAGTGTCCATTCATGTCGATGACCGTCGATGTGATCTCTCGCTTGGGGAACTTCTTGGACAGTTGGAGTTGAAGAAGTTCAGCTTGGTTCAGGAGTTCTTCATCCTCAAGGGTCTCAAACTGATGAAAACATTTGTATATGAAATATAATTGATTAAATAAATGATGATATTATAAATATGTATAAATATTTAAAATACTTATAAATGAAATATATATCCAACATGAGTGAAATAATGATGTTTATTAGTTGTGAAATCAGGAGGCAAAAGCACTATACCCACCCAACATTGTAATATAATTCAAATAAGCATGGAATACAAAATGTAATGTGGTATATCTATGAACCTAACAGAAAATATATATCCACTTACATATTGTACCATTTTCTATTCGACCTCTCTACAAATATCTATCAGTATATGAAATAAATCCTCGCTCCCTCCCCCCCCCAAAAAAAATCGCATTCAGTGTAGCTTTTGTCTAATATTACAATGATCATATCTTTATAATATGGAGTCTACAAGCAAAAAAAAAAATCAATACCTAAGTGCCAGAGGCATTTAATGGATGCACTCACTGTTGAATATTCAGGCATTAAAACAAACTTAACCTGTTTACATTACATTTTAAGGGCGTACACAAAAAAGTATAATCACAGGCATAAATTAGTGAAATATGAAATCAGGTGGACTCACCATTACAGACATCATAATAAAACAAATTAAAGCAGGCAAACACATCAATGCCTGCATCTGAGAGATGAATTGCCCAAGAAAGATATGAGAAAATGGATGGAGACCTCCATTTTGTACTCTTACCTTTTCCCTGAGGACTTCTGGCGGTGCTAGAGGGGGTTCAACGGTGACAAACACAGAGAGGTAGGTGGCGTTGGCTGCTCCCCGGCCGGCACTCTCCCTGCTACGTTCATAACCCAGCAACGCCGGGGGAGCTTCCACTCGGATTGCCCCTGAAACCTACAAGGGATGCAACATCACTAGGAGTCAATGGCAGGATTCTTGAAATGACTACATGTATGTACACATGTATGTTAGCAGTTCACATTGGAACACGTAGAGATTGTGCTATGTTCAGTGAAACGCCCCCCTCCCCTAACTCCCCACAAAAAGGTAAAGCAAGATGATAAACATTGAACTGTTTAATGAAAGTGCCTTCAATTTTATCTTGAAAGTGTTTATCTTGCATGGTGCAGAATATTTCTGTGAGAACCCATGGAATTTGTGTTGTATTTGGGATATATCTAATGAATTGTCACGCACAGGGACAACTCCATACTTTTGTGTACAAAGTAATGGGTGGCCTTTTTTATGCAGTCGTAGCACACAAAATTGATTTGAAATTCAGCCTTTAATAAATTATACTAAAATACTGCTTTAATATGGCTAGTCTGCAATGACCTAAACATTATGTGATATGAAAATTAAGGACTCAACATTTCAAGCATGTTTTTTTTAAACATTATTCAGCGTTAAATTTTGGCGTTGGGCAAAACATTTTTTGCCCAATGCATTCATTCTATATTGTACACAAATTGCTATTTTTTTCAGTGTTGTGTGTATGTGGTAAGTACAGCTCTGCTCAGGAGCACATACATAGTAGGTGTGCCGATTGTTGTGTGATTTGGACAGAATTGGTGTGACACCTGGGAAGTAAAATGTGACAATAATGATAGCATTGCTTGCCTTGTTCTGGAAGTAGACAGTGGAGAATGGGATGCTGAGGTTACCCAGCCACCTCTTCTCCAGGCGTTGATGGACGTTGGTCCCTCGGTCTCTGTCATCTTGTGACATGTAACTAACTAATTAACTACCTAATTAATTAACTAACTGACTAACTGACTAATTAACTAACTGACTAATTAACTAACTGAATAACTAAAGAAAGAAAGAAAGAAACAATCTTCTACACAGATGGCACCTGAAACCTAGTCTTATCTTACCTTACTTACCTTAGGTTTTTCGTCCTCGGGAGAAGGATCCACATTTTTCTTTTTTTTAATGGTGGTGTGCCTGTGTATTTACATCACATAATGTTAGGTGTACAAAAGGAATGCCATGATTTCACAGCATAATATTGTGGTGATACTATATTTTCAATAGTAATTGCTTGCCTTGTTCTGGAAATAGACGGTGGAGAATGGGATGCTGAGGTTGCCCAGCCATCTCTTCTCCAGCCGTTGATGGACGTTGGTCCCTCGGTCTCTGTCATCTTGTAGCATGTCAATCACCACCTCGTCAAACAGATTCATGTAGATCTCATCCTTGACGGTCTGTAGGTTGCTGGAGGAATAGTCGTTGTTGGGTGCTCTGGGGGGGTTTCGAAATAATGATCAATGGTGATGATTAATTAACATTATGATAATTCACACAAAAGGAATTACTATTGGTGTTTATCATGGAGGTCAGATATAAAAGCTTGACAAATTTTCAATTGAAGTTTCACAATGTTGATCAATGCTCTTAATACAGTTTATGCATTCATCTTTCTACCAATATGTGACTTTAGGTCCAAATTGATGTCATTTGTCACAAAAAAGGCTCACATGCAACAATGAGTTAACAATCTAACTAACAAATATAATTTCAATGTTTTATTTTCGAAATGGAAATAACGCAACACAAATTATGTAAGCAACTATCTTGAGACAGCTTTACTTTATCTTAATTTCATTGTTCTTGCAGAAATCCTACTCAAGTGCATTGGCGATGTAAATCTGAGTTATCCTTCCTCAACTCACTATAGTTGACTAGAGTTTACGTGCCTCAATTTGCCAAAGTCAACTCAAGCCAAGATGGGGGAGGGGACTTATATTATTTTCTTCAGCTGAATTAAACTGGAACAAAACAATACCATCTAAAAAGCACTGACACTCACTTTAAGCATTTCTTAACACATCCCAAATTTGTGCAAATCTTCAAATATAATCACTGTAACAAGTAACTTTTGCTCATTTGAAAAAAAAAATGCTACTGAGTAGTTGCTCACATGTCTTTCAATATTAAAGAGTTCAATATCCCATAGGAAAGCAAATAAAATGAAAATCAATTCAATCATGATTGAATGCAAAACAGAATGCCTTAGCATCAACCCACTGGAGGCTAAGTATGACATACCGCAAGTTGGACTCTATGGAGAATGCACAATGTATCAAAATCATATTGTCACCAACTTGTTATGATTCAAAGTAACATCACACTACTCACTTGAAGGGAAGTGCCAATTCCTCGTTCCAGTTGGGATTGGCTCCTTCTGCAACACAGGTCTGTTTGGTTGTCTGCTGGAAAACCACCTCCACAAATGGACGGACCTAACAAAAAGAGACAGAGATATGTTGTATAGTTAAAAATATTTACAAATCATGAAAGACAGTCATTGTCACTAATTACTGTCCATGCACAGTGACAAAAAAACAAACAAACCCCAAAAACAATCACGCAAAAAAGTTTGAATGTCTATGATATCTATTCAGGAAACTAAGAGGAAACCCTGAATGAAATACTTTGGGTATTCTTATAGAATACTTACAGTATATGAGGACAAATCTACAATATATGTATACAATGTGAATGAATACAGGTGGGAAAACTTGTCTTTGCATTTCGGTGACAATATTACATTTGTTTGCATGTTACATTCACCTAGTTTATAGAGAGCTATAATTTAATCACAGGGTACATTTTTTTTTACTTTTTCTTCTTGAAAAGATTCTAATGCCTTTTCACTCTTATACAGAAATAATTATTCTTATTTATGTCAATCAAGAAAATTCTGTGTTTGCCCTAGTATCGTTACAATTCTTTTTTTTTCTTTACAAAAGTATGAAATTTCAATACAGCATAATATGGCTTCATTGATTCGGGAGATAAAGGTGTAAAGGAATATTTGACTCTCAAAATAGACTACAACATAAAATAACCCCCTTTTTATATTCTAGCAATTATACATTTAAATTCAGAGCAAATTAACATCTAAATTAAATTATCATTTTTATCTGAATTATTTTACCTCAGAAGCCTGCTGTGGGTCACGTCCTTGATATCTGCGGGAGAAAAAAAGTAAATAAATTCCAAAATATTAATGGAAAATATCATTTGCAAAAATCAGTGCCACAATGACATATTTTAGCAAGCAGGTATCTGCTCTCATAACTTTATAAACTACATTCTTCCCTCTTTCTACATGCATCATCAATTTTCTAAAACATGACAAAAGTCAGATCGTGTCTTGACTACTCTGGACAAAGCAAAATTCACCTGTGATTTTCATTAATAAAACAAATTTTGAAAACAGTGTGTAGAATGTGCACGTCAAGTATCAAAGAGGTATCTTCAAGTAAGTTTGCATAGTTACTATAGAATGTTTCTTCTTTCGAGGGTGGGGGGGGGGGCAAGTAATAACAGTTGCAGAATTATTTGTCTTTACAAAGTCCTTAACAGTAAAATTTACATTTGAAGAGGATTTGTAGGTGTTACATAAAACAAGCTTGTGGTGATCATGAAAATGTGTTATGCTTGTCTCAGACATGTGCATATATGCAGTCACGCAAATGGCACCAAACTTACTTTGGATCTGGTTTTCTCGTCGGTACTTCAAATGCACGTTCGATGTTGATTAGTAAGTGGATAGACTGGCCAGTCAGATTCTGGGCTGTGATTGTCTTGCGTTCCTTTCGCTGTGGTTTCAGTGGCCTTCGTGGTTCCACCAACTTGATCAAGGTGTCTCCCAGTAAGCTAACAAACAAAAAGAATGTGAAAAAGATGAGTCTCTACCATGCGATAAGTAGTATGCATTGTGCATTTGATGACATAAATGGTACACTGGGGTACCAAATAGAAATCTGCCATTTTGTTGAATTAGTTTTTTTTTTTTTGAGTGCTGTACCCTGGGCTATCAAATCATCTAAAAGTTGGTTTTTCATGTGCTTGTTTTGTTAAAGTGGTCTTTTTTAACACAAAAGACCTTAATAATAGCACTTTCAACGTCATTTCCATCTGATTTTTGGTCAGTTTATGTCTGTCTTTTGAGCACCAGTGCAACACCTGCACCTCTACTATGCAACTGTACTTCTAATGGACACAAAAGGGCACTACATGTACATAACGTGATACCCCAGGGTACAACGGTACCTCGGGGTAGCACATTGTGCATCAATATATATTACATTCTTCATATTTCAACTATATCACACATGTCTGTTTCCAACAAATAACTCTGATTCAAGAAAATTGCCAATTTAATGAAGATTGGAAATTGGTTCCATTCCTTGATTACAGTATGAACATTCTCATAACATTTGATTGCTAGCATTGTGTAGAATAATGATATTAACTGTTCTGTTATGGGCATAAATGTAATTCTACAGACTAAAGTATTTCTGTGAAAACTGTTTAACTCTTAACGTGCCGGAGGATTTTAACCTCTATGGACTTTATGTGTATTACTTGTCGCAGATCTGCGACTTCGGCACGTTAAGAGTTAATGAAGCATGGCTTTAATCCTATATTAACTGGGGGGGGGGTCAATTTGACCCCCCGACAAATTTCGCGACCATGCCGCCGCGCAAAATTTTTTGATCGCGTCGCTCACTGACTTTGTACTTTCAAGTCTTGCGCATCTTTTGAGACCATTTTTGTGAAATTCGGACCTACCGTTTTGACGCTGTGCGACTTTTTGTACATGCATGTCAACCCAAAAATCGCTCAAAAAC
>JZLH01S0270303.1:12597-26013 GCA_001188425.1 Eucidaris tribuloides
GGTTGGTGGGGTTTGGTGGGTTGGTGGGTTGGTTGGTCAGTGGGTTGGTTGGTCGGTGGGTTGGTTGGTTGATTGGTTGGTTGGGTTGGGTTGGTCGGTCGGTCGGTCGGTCGGTCGGTCGGTCGGTTGGTTGGTTGGGTCGGTCGGTTGGTTGGTTGGTTGGTTGATGTATTGATAACGAACGAGTATACAGTACAACCATTCTTGGTATACATGACACATTTTATGTACCAGTTTTCGAGAAAATCAGTGTTCATGAATACTGAAATAATACTACAGACATGGGTCTGGCAATAAGGCTACAAAAAAGGTTAGTATTTTGTTGATTATTCAAAATCTAGATAATTAATTACCTTCAGATTTCGCAGACATGACCTTCACAATTAGCCTATATTGTGTAAAATGGTCTTTTGTTATATTGTGAGAGTCAACAAAAGGAATTCATACACTCTCTTTAAGCTCTATAATAAATGCCTGTTGATTTAATAAGTAGTACAAAACACGTTTTCAAACACGTAGTCGTGACTAACGTAAAGCTCATTATTAATCATCTATTAATTAAGCAATATTTTCACTTCGGACATGAGTAAATTGATAATCAATGATAGTGGAAACAGCTAAACACTGACTCACATTATGTATCATAGTCAACGTAATAGCTGCTTGGCTCGACCATGGAACACTTTAATCGTAATTAAGTTTTATGGAACATTGACAAACAAATAGTGTTTGTATCATAGGAGTGTAATTGATACTATATTTTGCTCTTCGAGTTTTGAAGATGTATTAATTTTTGTGATTTCACTTATTTGTGTATTGTTCAGCACAAGAGTAAATCGTTGATTTGACCTATCAACACCGATTTTGTTAGCCAAATAACTGAATCTTTCCGTATGCAGAACCTAATTAGAGCACAGGACAGTTGATCAACATTGATTTTTGGTCGCGTGTATAGCAGCAAGTTATCAATTGTGTGCGGAGCTAATGAATATTCATAACCCCGAAGTGTAATCTGTATCTGATAGTGTACCATGCATACTATATCTGACAATGGAACCCTGAATTGCAACCCTTATCAATTACATTGTGAAAGCGAGGTGTACTGTAATGGTATATAATACTAGCATGGCGTCTTCTATTCACTGATGAGTAAATGAGCTTGGATTTAATGACATCTCAATTAACGGTGTGTTGCTCACCCGGAACATGAATAAATTCATGATATCATGTTGGTGTCCGTTGCTGTATAAAGGTATGTTTTCGTTCTTCAAATGGTCAATGTAAAAATCTTTGTAAACTAAAATTATGATAAAGTGTGTGTGTGTGTGTGTGTGTGTGTGTGTGTGTGTGTGTGTGTGTGTGTGTGTGTGTGTGTGTGTGTGTGTGTGTGTGTGTGTGTGTGTGTGTGTGTGTGTGTGTGTGTGTGTGTGTGTGTGTGTGTGTGTGTGTGTGTGTGTGTGTGTGTGTGTGTGTGTGTGTGTGTGTGTATGTGTGTGTGTGTGTGTGTGTTTATGAGTGAGTGTGTTGTGTATGTGTTTGTGTTTGTGTGTTGTGTACTTATATGTGGGTATGTGTGTGTGTGTGTGTGTGTGTGTGCGTGTGTGTGTGCGTGCGCGCGTGCGTGCATGTGTAAAAGTGCGCGTGTATGACAGGGATTTTACATTACGTTACCACTTTATAGTAGTAATAGTCACGATTATTCCTCAGATAGAGAAAATTAATGATCAAGTTCGAAAACAAACACTTTTTTCGAAATCCTTCACAGAACAGATAACCACCACTAGAATTATTTTAGCAATCGTATATTAGAGTGAATGACACTTGGAAACTAGGAGCCGAAAGAACAGGTTGACAATACTTTACAAGATCCAGAAAGGCATAGTCGGCATAGAAACAAACAAAAGTATATCACCTACTCCACCGAAAGAAGAACAAGAAGAGCTAACGACGCCCAGTAACATTGATTTTGCAAGAACTGATGGATACAAAACTCTTACTTTCCCCAAATCAATACGAGAATGGAACCATGGACTCTACTAGAAATGGACTGTCAACGGAGCACGCTTTTTGATCTATCACGACCGCCGCTACGTGATTTTGTACATTTTAAACATACTGACCAGGTGTCTTTTTATAAGAGATTGATACTTGGTTACGTAATGTCGCTACGAACCAGACAAAGGGAGAATTTTACTAATGTGTTTCACGTTGGGCTGACCTATTCACATTTCCCCCATGTTTCACAAGCCACACATAGAGACAAGCGAAATAGAAACTGCCAAATTTTGAATGACAAATTATCTAGAATTACTGTTGTGGACACTAGTGGACAAACTTGAGATATAGTGATGGTGATAGGAAAACATTTAATGAACAGGTCCTATATAAAAAAATTAGGATGCCAGAACGTGCACATTATATTTTTTGTCTCTTTCTTCTAAAATGTATGTTAGATTGAAATAAACATAAGGCTAACTGTCCCTGAAAACAATTCCGATAATTACCTATCAATTTCATATCATTTATCTCCTTCCGAGAATGAAATTTTACTTTCATCAAGAAATTGTCTTCAACTTAAACGGTAAACTTGCGGTGGACGTCATTCGATTAAAGGGGAAAATATGCACAAAATGTTATCGATGCATCCATGGAATATAAAGGCGTATGAATTCATTAAAGAGCGATATACATGTGCACCATAAATACATAAAACTCATCCAGGAAATGTATAGTCAAGCAACTGCAACCATTCACCTGCACAAAGACAGTGATGAATTCGCCATCAACAGAGGAGTCCGGCAGGGAGATACTATGTCACCCAAACTTTTCAACGCTGCACTGGAGGAAATAATTCGTAAACTGGACTGGGAAAGCAAAGGGCTAAACATTGATGGTGAGAGTCTCCACCACCTGAGATTCATTCTAATCACCGATGATGGTCACAAGCTAGAGGAAATGCTCAACGACCTGAACAATGACAGTAATAAAGTAGGCCTGAAAATCAATATGAAAAAGACAAAAGTAATGTTCAACCAATTTGCTACAGAGCAGAGAATCATAATGGATACAACTGAAATTGAGAGAGTAGATCACTATATCTACCTAGGGCAACACATTAGAATGGATCACGAGCAACTGGAAGAAATTAAAAGGAGGACAAGAGCTGGATGGCATGCTTTTCGGAATTTCAATGACATTATGAAGAGTCATATGCCTATCTGCCTTAAAAGAAAAGTCTTTAACCAATGTGTTATACCGGCAATGACTTACGGTTCTGAAACCTGGTCCGCAACAAAGAAAATGGAACAGAAACTAAAAACCACTCAACACAGTATGGAACGTACCATGATAGGAATAACAAAACGCGACAGGAAAACCATACAATGGATAAGGAACCAGACTAGAGTAACAGACATAATGAAAGCAATCAAAACAAAGAAATGGAGATGGGCTGGCCACCTTGCAAGATCACATGACAATAGATGAACCAAACGCATCACAGAATGGAGACCATGGCTAGGATCACGAAATCGTCGTAGACAAAAATTGAGATGGAGTGACGAGCTCACAAAGTTCATTGCATCAGCACAAGACAGGCACCTTTGGCACCAACTTGGGGAGGCAGTGGGCTGAACATGGCTGATGATGATGATGATGATACATGTCTACGTGTAGTAGGGTCTATGCTGGAACCAAGCATGGAGCAGTATAATAAATGCATCCTTCATCGAAAGCTTCAAAACTGCGCTTCAAGCATGAATCACACACAGCATTCTGTAAAAGTTGGCGATATGTGGATTAAGTTCTGCCCTGCCGAGTCGAAGATTGGGAAGGTTCACTTGTACGTTGAAATGTAACTGTCCTGCAACTTGCGGTTGCAAGACAATTGTTTCTAATTTCTGATATTTTTGATATTTTCGTTAAGGTCTTTAAAGCCACTGGCTAACATTTACCACAATTAAAAAAAAAATGAGCTACATAATCCTCCATGCTCCAAGTGCCTTTGATGAGGTCTAAAAATAAAGCCCTGAAAAAATTGTATTTCAAAATGATTATTTAGTGCGTCACAAAAGAGTGAAAGTCGGAAGTTAACCGGATTCACTTGCCCATTTCCTCCCATAGAC
Organism: Eucidaris tribuloides; assembly: GCA_001188425.1. Classification (NCBI taxonomy): domain Eukaryota; kingdom Metazoa; phylum Echinodermata; class Echinoidea; order Cidaroida; family Cidaridae; genus Eucidaris; species Eucidaris tribuloides. The sequence continues at coordinate 16,722 of JZLH01S0270303.1, forward strand.
TTACTGCGTGTGGATCTAGGCTATTTTTTACTCGCCCCGAGTACTAATTGTCTATTTATTCATATCTTGCCAGTGGCAGCATAAATTTCAAAAATTTTGTATTCTAGGGTGTTTACTTGTCCCTTCAAACACTACTACGTAGCTCAGATAGCAAAGTTTGACAATTTTTTTAATTTGAAGCTCCACAATCTTAGCCTATTACTTTAATGGATCTTCATTGCTTTTAAGATGAAAGAAATATGTTCTCTATGAATTACGTGAATCGCTCACGAATATGGATTTAAATTTCTGGTGAAGACGCTGGGCTGAAATCACCGTCCAGTGACTAATGATGGTGCTATTTGGGGACAATATATGAATTTTTTAAATACTGGTTAACAGCATTATACTGCAGAGACGATTGAATTGATGGATACCTATTCTATCTCACAATATTTATTCAAATCTTCCCTAATTAATCCCAGAGTTTTTCCGTTTTTTTTTTAATTCATAATAGCATTATAACATTAATTCATATGGATCGTTCTTTAGCTATGTGAAACCTCGGTGCACATGCATGACATAGTAGGGCCATTCCTACTCGGTCACTTCAAGGCAGAAAACTATCCAGCAAAATCCCCTCGTCACCGTGCGAAATATATTCCATTTCTGCGTTTGACTAGCAGCTACCAAGCCCCGTGGTCGTCTCGCCAATCTGCAAGGAGATTAGTTCACCGCAGAACAAACAGAAGATAAAAAACTCCCTAATGTATGCTTTCCTTTAACACATGTCGGTCGTTGAAAAACTACATCACATCAAGAGAACATGAAACAAGGCAAGAATATTCATCTGCTCGATTTCTCAAGGGCATACATGTTTTTAGCAATCTCCTTTTTTTCTGTACTCATGACGACAAATAGTTCCACTATCCCTGTCGTCATCACCAAGCAATTGCCCCTGTGTCTACCCGCCATTATCAATTTGTTGCCTTTGGAAATTTTACCCCCATTCGAGTATTCGTGTTTTAGTATAACATTGTTCGCGATATCGTAGTTTACCAAAACTGAGGCATAAAACGTCATTGCAATTATTGTCCAGATTATTTTCCAGATGTTTAACGGTTTGAGCAGACAAAATAAAGTACATTCGATATCGCATTCGAGCTCAGCAATGACGTAAGCTCACCTGTAAGGCAGAAACACGGATTATGTTTGTCCTTTAATTCATGAAGTTTGTTATGACCATCGATTGCAGCCTAAAGGTAAGTAGAACCTGTGAATTAGTCACACGGCTGTCGACGGATGATGGCGCTATTCATATTCTATCCCGTCATCTCGATAAAAAACATAAACGCAGTTAAAGTTATACCCCCTCCCGCACGCACATACACACACACACACACACACACACACACACACACACACACACACACACACACACACACACACACACACACACACACACACACACACACACAACACACACACACCACACACACACACACACACACACACACACACACACACATTCACGACACAACATAGTATATAGTAGTTATAACTATGCCAACGTACATACGGTAGCTTGTGTAGCGTATGTTCCTCGCAATTTCACTATAAAGACGGATATTACTCGAAAACATGAATTATTACATTCAATTTGCTTTTATCGATATCTCAAATAGATACATCTAGCTTCATGTCAGTTAAGTCAATCAATCAACCTACAAACCAGCCATTGTATTTTACTTTTATATGTTAGAAAAGTTTTCATTTGTTTATCTCTTTATAGTATGTTTCAAACGAGTGTATTGAATGAAATGGAAATGTATTCATTTGTTCACCTCTTTGTATTTATGTTCAAATGATTGTATTGATTTGAAAGATAATAGCTATCGCTTGAAACAAAAAGTAACGTCCTTATCTGCAAAAATCGTTTCAAAATTACCGGACATCCACCCAAATATTGAATTGTTCCTTGATAAGGTTGCTTAGTTTTACACGTCTCATCAGAACTCGATCAAAAAGAAACAATATCTTCTTAATGAACAAACTGCGCTGTTATCTATCAGACAACAAAACAAAATAACGTGACTTGTCACAATATGTACTTCCTTCGTTCACAAGCACGAAAGCTACGCGAGAGCTATGTCCACATCTTCGCTGATAGTCGACAATTTGGGGTTAAAATCACGGCAACAATCAACAGTTTTGGATCGATCATTGCATTGTAATGGACTTAGTGATTGCAACAGAATTAGGTTTAGAGCGGTTGACTAGCAACGGTATCTCGGTGTTGTTTTAAGTGATTATAGGAGTTGGTTTGCTTAATGATGGCCCGTATTACGGTCTAACGTATGAGTCAACGTTGTACCACTCTACACTCTAAGAATAAAGGGTTCGCAAAATGTTCTCAACTTTGTCAAAATAGCATACCAATTTTGGTGGTCATCGGAACCATTTTGATGTAAGAAAGGTCCTATATGATTACCATTTCGTCCAAAATGGCGCTGCCAATTAAGAACCTTTTAATGGTCCAAAGGGCTCTCCGTAGCACTCAACAATTGTTCTGTCAAAATGGTTTTGAAACGAACCCTTTTTTTCGTAGAGTGTATCAGCAAAGTACAATACTTAAAAAAAACAATTACAAGTACAGTGGTCTCTGCGTAATAGATGGGTATTTTACAAGATATATTAACCCATTTAACAGGAGTATAATCATCTCATTATGTGAAGACCAATTTTCACTAGTTTTATGTCTTCTGATACTGACTTACAGGTGTGGAAAATGATAACATGGTTATTTCAAATAGTCATTTTAAGGTGTAGGAAAGATTACAGGAACACAACATAGCCGACAATTCGTACCACGCAAAATAGATTTGCGCGTGTTGTTAAAACAATTATCATAACTTGTCGATAAAAATAATTATGACACAAAATCCTGCAATGTTACATCAAAGGGATCATGCTCAACCTGGAAAATACAAATACAACATAGTGTTCAATGTGACTAAGTCATATATCGAACCAGTGGAACACCATTATTCACCTGTGTATCCATGCGTTTTACGTCATTAAGTTGCACTCTCCCAGACGCACCGAACTAAAACACATTTCGCGCGTTCTGCGTCGATACAAATCGCTACCAAACTTATCTGCAATTCACCAGGTGTCTATTGTCGGCGATCAAACGACCAATTACGTGTCCATAGGGGCCCAAAATATTGACCCAGTATCCCCTAAACTACACATCTCCTGAGACCATACATACGACAACACACTGTCGAACGTTACCAGTCCGATTTTCGTCACTTCTGGGTCTTTATTCGAATGAAATTTGATAATAATTGGATAACGCGAAGTGGAAGTTGGCACAGTAGGGTCTTGACACTTTCTCTCCGTCGTTACTAAATCGATTTCTTACTCCTAGGGCATTCATATTTCCGCCTTTGAATTTACCTGAGCAACTTGCCGCTAGAATAAAGAACGAAAACAATGCATTTGTGACAAAAAAATCCGTATATCGCAGTCTAACTGCGACCACGGTCGTTAACGACTTTGGTTGCTAAATGTTAAAGATAGAGTTCAGGATTTGCACGCTAGAAAACGGCAAATTGAATGAAATCAGCTCAAATCGTTTTCAATGTGAAGATAAGTATAAATAAACACCTGTTATCGAACCTTTGGGTAAAATACGTAGTTTGGGTAAAAATCTGGACGGTTAAATTTCAAAATTGGCAAAAGTGATGGGTACGTTCCGTTAGTTCCGAAATTGTCTATAATTGGCCGCTAGCCGAAGGTCACGCAGAGTTCACCACTTGACCATAATCAACGTATGTAGTCGCCCACTGACCGCTGCGCTATATGGCGAACGTACACATAACCGTGTTCTGCAATCTGAGCAAAATTTAAACTCACGGAAAACAATATTCTGGTATAGCATATCGTTATTATTTTTTTTTAAACAACAGTTCGTGACGTATGGATATCAAACTTTCAACACACCATAGGTAAGTACTTAACTACCGTTTAGTAATGATAATAAAGGGAAGTGGTGGACTTGCAAATCCTGAAACCTGTCTTCTAACGTCAGGTTATGTACAGGGCAAATGAAATTATATATTTTCTTCTTATGAGTACGTGTTGAATATTCTCATGATTTTATGACCACTTGTAGAACATCGCCATTAATACGTGCTGACTGACTTGACTTTAACTTTTATGTTTATACCAAAACCTAATTTATGCCGTGTATTTGACCGGGACAAATCACAACCCCATACATGAGAAATCCTTTCACTTTATACTGCAAGGACATTCTAAACAAACTCAAGGGAGTTCACGCACGAGGTACAACTCTGTCCACGATTACAGTTTATATTTCCAACCAATAAATCACGACGTAAATAAGATATATTGTCAGCTATAATGCGTAGTAACCTTAGCGGCAATCAAAACAAAACATCCAAAACCCGATGTATTTCCCCCAGGCATTTTCCCTAACATACTCACCAATGAAATTCCCATTACATTACATTTGATATCAACCGACATTGAGAATTTATCCAGAAATAAAGAATACAAGTTAATCAACAAAACCACAATTAAAAGATCGCCAGAAATGAAGGAAAACAAACTATACAAAGAACAATTATAATTATACATATTACAATACTTGCAAACCATATACATGTATACGCAAAGTATGATTTGATTTGTTAATGAACACAACAAAAAAGTAGCTACCCCCTTTTTCAAACTACCATAACTTTTTAACGAAATGAGTTTTAGCAAAATAATTTGGCAGGAGTATTTCTACACTCATTGACTAACTTCGGTGTAAAAATGTGACTGATCCGTCAAGCCATGCATGAGTGAGCACACATTAAAGGCAAAAATGTCACTTTTCAAAAGTCACAGGAGTCATCTCTTATGCCAAAATAATGGTAAACAATGGCGTTTTTTGCTTTATTCATGAGGCGTGCTCACTCAACCACGACATAGTCACAACCTCTTATGTACAACATGTAAAGATACATTATGCTAAAAAATATCGGATTTATTTTTTTTTCAACAAACTTAATGGATTTTCCAATTTTGAAATTGAGAAAGGGTGGACATTTTCGAATTGAGCTCACCGAAGCGTAAAATATGCGAAAAGTGCCAGGGGACGTATAAGGGGGTCAAACAATAGATAATCAACATAAATAGCACTTAATCATTCACTAGAAACAGAATTTGACAAAATCCTGCATCACAAATCCCCCCAAATGATCCTTGTGACTTTTGAAAAGTGACATTTTTACCTTTAATATGTGCTCATTCATGCATGACTTGACGGATCAATCACATTTTCTCACAGAGTTTAGTCAATCAGTGCAGAAACACCCTTGCCAAATTATTTTGCTTAAAATCGTTTCTTTAAAAAGTTACGGTATTTTGATAAAGGGGGTAGTTACTTTTTTGTTGTGTTTATGTTGAACCTTTTGAACAATGCTGCTTTAAACAACTTTGGAGTGCAGTGTCAATTTTGAACAGCTATTTTTTTTTACACACGCATGTTGGAGAAAGGTATGAAGTATAACAGTTGTAGAAAAAGGTTATACCCTTTATAACAATGTAATTTTTATTTTATATTGTTAGGATTTTGATGTTAGAATGAATACTGTATAAAGTAATATATTTTGAAACACATGCATCCACACATGCATAGAAAATGTGCATGTTTATCCATTTGATTTAAAAAAAACTGTGATAAGATCTCAAATTTAGGAACATATCCCATTTAAATCCACCAGTTTTATGAGTGATTTATTAAGGAATATTCCTCCGCTATGTAAAATGGAAAAACGTATTGCTCTCAGACTTTTTTGTATTATTGGTACTAGTTTAATTTGTGGCGCAAAATTGCACACCGACACGTTAAAGGGGAATGAAACCCAAACATCTTACCATATTCAGAGAGTACAGAACAATACAAGATGGAAAATAGTGAAAGTTTGAGCGAATTTGGTTGAACGATTCAAGAGTTATAATTGTTCAAAGTTTAATGTTATGTAGGATCCTTAAATTGGCAACTCTACCCACTCTTCAGATGAAAGTGTGGAGAACTTCCCATTGGATTTGTACACAAATTTTCAATAATTTGTAGTTTTCTGAGGTGTCAGTTGAGAAAGTATCTAAATTCTTACAGAAAAACATGTAGAACCATTTTTGCTAGGACTTTCTTGCACAACAAGCAAGCGCAAATCAGATATTTGATAAAAAGTGAGAATACGTGAAAATTTGTGTACAAAACCAATGAAGAGTTTCTCCACACTTACATCAAAAAAGCTGGTAGAGTTGCCAATTTAACAATCCTCCATAACAAGGATCAAATAAACTTTGAACAAACATAACTCTTGAACCGTTCAACCAAATTCGTTTAAACTTTCACTAATTTCCTTCTTGTATTGTTCTGTAATCTCTGAATGCAGGAATGTGTCTGGGTTTCATTCCACTTTAAGAGTCAGCATGATTGTTATGTAAGTTTCGATTGTGGATGGGATCTTACTTCTTTTCGTTTATCAGTTGTTTGGTTTAATTTTAATAACATTCTTGTAAAACAAAAATGAGGAATCACTGGCTGGAAAAGTCAAAAAATGCCTCAAGATCCGAATGAGATATGAACAATTATCTATTGTGTACATGTGTCTTTACACACAGAAATAGAATAAAAGGTCGTATGTGTTTTACCCATTACATTCAGAAAATCGGTCTAGCCCTTTTCCTTATGCATGTTATGAGAATCAGTCATATACGACACGAATGTTTACAACAAAAATCCTTAAATTGTCACGCAAACGTAAACGCAGGTATAAGTCAGAAAATATGAAGATTTATAGCGAGCAAAATAATTGTCCATAAAACAGAACAAGGTGGGTCACGGCGCTACATACCAGACTAGGTTCAGTTTCAAGGTAATACTCAAACAGGAAGAAATAATTTATCTTTAGTGATTAAATTATGGGCGTTTTTATCCTTCGCCATTAAAGGTATTGGCTAACATTTACCACAGTTAAAAAACTCTGAGCTACATGATTCCCCATGCTACTATTGTCTTTGATAAGGTCTAAAAATGACACCCTGAAAAAATTGTATATTTCAAAATGATTATTTAGTGCTTTAAAAAAGTGAAAATCGTAAGTTGATCGGATTCACCTGCCCATTTTCTCCCATAGACTTACTGTGTGTACACCTACGCTATTTAAACTCGCCCAGAGTTTTAATTGTTTATTCATGCATAACTTGCTATTGGCAGTGTAGCTTTCCAAACTTTTTTATTCTAGGGTGTATATTTGTCCATGTGAACACTACTATGTAGTTCAGATATCAAAATTTGACAATTTTTGAAATTGAAGCTCCACAATGTTAGCCTATCACTTTAATATCATGTTAAACACTTGTTGTCATGGTCCGTGAAAACAATTTAATAACGCAGTTTGGTTCTCTTTGGAGCTTTCAACTCTACCAGATGATGTCAATTTGTGATCAAACATCCCGTCTTAATGAAGATAGCATTCATGCGTAAATATAATGTCCATTATACAGCATGCTCATTCTAAACACTCTGTATAGAGCATGTTTAGTAATTAAACATTAGTGTTTAGAAAGACAAAGCAAAGATGTGTTAGAAAATGTACGTTTAGATTATTGACACTTGGCGTTGAGAAATTCGACATCGATGTTTAGTGATTTGACCATGATTTGACACATATAGGTTTAGCCTCTGAACATGTTTACAAAGTAATATAAAGAATGTGTTTAGAAAAGCGTTTTACTCGCTAAACACAGTTTTTACAGTGTAATAAAATGGGAAATAGCAGAACTGACGACAGTCTTGAATTTGGATTACAAAGGGTCTAGAAACAATACTGCATGGATCGTTCAAAACTTCTGCCGTGAATTTTTCACGGTCAAAACAACGTTTCCTCCTTGTCATAAACAGTACATGTATATGAAAGTACTGTGTGACAGGCAATAGGTTTATTAATGTTGGTGTTCAAAACGCTGTTTTCTTTTCATCTAAACAAATTCTATTTTTTTCCACCGAGGATTTGCACTCTGACTCCGAAGTCATTTCAAATGTTGGTAAACATTTCAACTCATAAATGTTTCAACTTATAAAAAAGTAGCAAATACGAATTAGACATCTTGACAAACTGAAACTGATCGCAATATTATTTTCACAAGTCAGTAAATGATAGGCAAAATAAAAAAACAACACAAACTTCAAGACTCGTAATTGGAAAAACAAATGTGAACAAAAAATCTGAGCAAAATGTATCAAGACATTGGTATTCTGGCTCGATAGACAATTTCACTTACTTCATTAACAACTTTTGTTTGCAAATTATCTGGGAAATTAACAAATTCCAGATATACAACATATATAAGACATACGGTGTAACATGTATAATTTGACTAGACTCCAGTCACGATCATACAAACGATCGAAACGAACTGCTTGTTGAATACAATGTAAAGGTAAGCTCATTTGAAATAGACAACTTTGGTCCGTCTCGAGACGCGCAATGCTAACCAAGTTTTGTTTTCCTCTGATACTTTCGTTTAGTACAAAATTCATGCATCAAATTTGAGAAGAAACTGAGTGGGGAATCATTGTTGATCACAGATATCCATTCATATAATAGGTTTGTAATGGACTCATTTCTGAAAGGGACATATTTATAATGGACTTATCAACTTTGAAAAGGACGGTGTACCTTAACCACAAATGGATTGGCCAATCTTAATCCAATTAATAAAATAAGTAAACACAGACATTATACGATCAAAGTTCAATCAATTAAAAATTAGAAACTAATCAATTGCACCTACCTGTGGTATCACCAGGTGATCCGGTCGCGTTGAACATGCCGTGGGCGATGGACAAGACATTATCCCACTCACAGAATCACAATAGCCAACGAATTCCAGTATTCTCCGAACGTTTAAAACCAAAAAATGCATAGGCCTACTTTATACCTCCATTACGGAGATAACCTCGGTAATTTTGATGGTGGAATTACACGAGAACGCTTGGATAACTCCAAGTAATTAACGAAGACAATTAGTAAAGTGGCGGTGCATCCGATCGAACGAGCTCTATATAACCATGGATCATGATATAACAAACCTGAAGTTCCTCTCCGCCTTGGTTTTGGTTCTCGAAGTCCAATCTGAACTCTCTGTTTAACGCGTCCTACTTCGCGGTTTGTCCCTTGACAAGTTTAACGGGTCAACTCGTCCTAAATGAGGGGCAAGGGCA
>JZLH01S0270348.1:5969-8469 GCA_001188425.1 Eucidaris tribuloides
AGAAATCTTATTTCATCCAACCTGTCCGATTTAGTGGAGTTGATGTTGAATTGAATGAATAAAAGAAATAATCTTACAACGACATGATTAAAGGTGTAATAAACAAGCTCTTAGTATGTAAAAATTTGTAAGTGTCTTGGATAAGGTCTGAAAATGAAACCATGAAAAAATTGTACTTCAAAATCATCTTAAGTCTTGGAAAAAAGTTAAATTCACAAGTACTGCCCATTCAAGTACGACAGTGTAGCTCAGATATCGCAATTGAAATTTTTTTCTAAAGGAATTGTGTCTGTAATGTTATCAGTAGTGAAACCATGCTGACACCCAACAAGCAGAAGTAATTAGTTAAACGAGGAATGTACTCAACATCGACATCAAGGTCTGAAAATGTCTGATATGTCTTTGCGAAGACACACGCAAGAGGCATGAACAAACCTGAAATAACGCCGACAGTGCGAGAAATAATGTACGAAGATATGATAATAGTTAAAAAATTCAAAGAGCGTTGCTTGAAGGTCAAGAGTATAGCGAGTCAACATTCGCATAATAAAGGGAAACTCCTATTGCAGTACATTTTTACTTTTCAAAGGCTAATAATGATTCGCAGTTAAAAAAAATAGAGCTACGTAACCTCCATGCACCAAGTGTTTTGATAAGGTCTAAAAATGAAGCCCTAAAAAATTGTATTTCAAAAGGATGATTAGTGCTGTTAAAAAAGTGAAAGTCTAACAGTAGCTCAAGTTGACCGCATTCACCTGCCATTTCCTCCCATAAGACTTAATGTGTCCAGATCTAGGCTATTTTATTCTCCACCGGAAGTTATTTATGCATATTTTGCCAGTGACAGCATGACTTTATAAACTTTCTAGGTGTTTATTTGTCTATTCAAACATTTCCATGTAGCTCAGATATCGAAGTTGACATTTTTTGTAATTGAAGCTCCACAATGTTAACTATATATTACTTAACATAAGAAAAGCTACTTCCGATACATTTAATAAGCGGATTAAAATAAATGAGACAGAAGTATCAAGCGTTTCATTCATTCTTAAAGCCCACTGTCATGACAGAATGTAATAACGCCCTCTCTTGACTAAAGTTTAAAAGGTGCACTAATAATACCATGATGCACGGAAACAACCATGGGGTGGGAAAAATACAGATTTGTTTCCCTCCGGCAATGTTACACAAACGCATTGCAACAGTCCATGTTCGTGAATACAGTGTGTACCAGAAAAAAATGGTCCAATTTGAAATCATTAAATAATAAAAATCAATTCAACCTAGTCAAGTTTGATATGCCATAAAGCTAAAAGACCATACTTTTTTAGTGCAATTTATTTCATTTGGTTGTGTCAATCTGAGATATATTGAATTTACTGCAATGACGTAAAATCGAGTTTGTGCCATGTACTGTATGTGCTATACATGTACACGCATGGTTCTGCATATTGTTTAACAATGAAACGCCCAATGAGAGTGTGAAAAAGTAATGTGTAATCATCAATTTAGCTAAATGAACAGATTTTCAGGTTGTACATTTCTGATTTCGCATTGTTTGTAGAACAAAGGGAGCACATAACTGATAAAAGACTAAAATAATGAATGTGCAAGTCATCATGTCAGTGTGAATGCAGTCTTGTAAACAGCAGACATGAACAATATCCTTCAATGCGAGTAAGGGTTAACTGTACTTTGATTTTTATTTACTAAATAATCATTATAAACAATTTGAAAGACAAAATGCATTTGTCATTGTTTTATGACTGTTTTGCTAATTCAGTTTTATTTTTTCCGTAAGAATCAATACCACCAATTCAGTTGTCCGTTATGACCAAATACGCAAAAGTGGACAAACGTGATTTTGCCTGACTGCCACAAAAGTAATCAAACTTTTGATTATATAATGTAAATGAAAATGGAATAACTTATCAAAAGTAAATTATTCTGCTTAATATGATACCAAACACACATACCTTGAGAAAATTACACACCTTAAATAATTTTCTCCCGATTGGACCATTTTTTTTGGGGGGGGGACATACTGTATCATGTCTGTCATCCAAGAGCAGTTCTCATCCTCTCTGTGGTTAAATTGACCCGTGACAATGGCCTTAACTTATAAACGCTATTTTATACGTAGCTGTGCGTTATTTGTTAGATAACTCCTTTTTAGATAATTTGCTGATAAACAAGATATAAAAAATTACAGTTTCTTTTATTGCAATATCTAAAACCCTTAGAAACAATCAAACACATACAAATACATATAAACACACAAACAAGACGAGCGTCACACACAGCCACACATAACACACACACACAACATAATTTAAACAACATTATATGTATACAGATACACACAACACACACATACACATACAAACACAGAGAGAAAGAGAGAGAAATAAGAACAAGCAATGCATACATTCGCGAGTGCATGTTGAATTACGCACATGTAAAGACCCTATACGTATGCATCATTTATGAGCATTTTGTA
>JZLH01S0270348.1:13469-17097 GCA_001188425.1 Eucidaris tribuloides
ACTTCTGTCTCATTTATTTTAATCCGCTTATTAAATGTATCGGAAAGTAGCTTTTCTTATGTTAAAGTAATATAATAGGTTAACATTGTGGAGCTTCAATTACAAAAAAATGTCAAACTTCGATATCTGAGCTACATGGAAATGTTTGAATAGACAAATAAACACCCTAGAAAAGTTTATAAAGTCATGCTGTCACTGGCAAAATATGCATAAATAAACTCCGGTGGAGAATAAAATAGCCTAGATCTGCACACATTAAGTCTATGGGAGGAAATGGGCAGGTGAATGCGGTCAACTTGAGTACTGTTAGACTTTCACTTTTTTTAACAGCACTAAATCATCATTTTGAAATACAAATTTTTTAGGGCTTCATTTTTAGACCTTATCAAAAACACTTGGTGCATGGAGGATTACGTAGCTCATATTTTTTTTAACCTGCGATCATTATTAGCCTTTGAAAAGTAAAAATGTACTGCAATAGGAGTTTCCCTTTATTATGCGAATTGAATGACTCGCTATACTCTTGACCTTCAAGCCAACGGCTCTTTTGAATTATTTTAAAACTATTATCATATCTTCGTACATTATTTCTCGCACTGTCGGCGTTATTTCAGGTTTGTTCATGCCTCTTGCGTGTGTCTTCGACAAAGGACATATCAGACATTTTCAGACCTTGATGTCGAATGTTGAGTACATTCCTCGTTTAACTAATTACTTCTGCCTTGTAGGGTGTCAGCATGGTTTCAACTACCTGATAACATTACAGACACAATTCATTTTAGACAAACAAAATTTCAATTGCGATATCTGAGCTACACTGTCGTACTTGAATGGGCAGTACTTGTAGATTTTAACTTTTTTCCAAGCACTTAAAGATGATTTTGAAGTACAATTTTTTCATGGTTTCATTTTCAGACCTTATCCAAGACACTTACAAATTTTTCATACTAAGAGCTTGTTATATTACACCTTTAATCATGTCGTTGTAAGATTTATTTCTTTTATTCAATTCAATTCAACATCAACTCCACCTAAATCGGACAAGGGTTGGATGAAATAAGAATTCTGAAAGATTGTAACTTTCATCTTATTTTTCGGTGCGTTACTGAATCTCAGGTTTTTTTTTTACCACACTGCAAGAACGTAGTGTTATATTTAACACCCGTGGTATGGCTCAATATAACTAGTGTTATCCCGTTGGAGACTGAGAAGTAGTTATCTCGGGCTGGGGTCTATGGAGAATGCGTGTTATAATAAAATCAAGTTTTGTCAACAAAGGGTGAAATAGAATACTCATAGCGTTTGATAGAAAACATCCAAGTTTAAATGATACCTATAGCATTTCGTATCAAATTTAACAAACAGTTTGGGGTCTAATTATGGTGTCGTTTCGTGAATTTCAAAATCATATCTTTATGTCATATCTCTCTTTATCTTGTTAAAGTTATCGTGAATTATTAGGAGTATTACAAAATACCTACAATATTATATACAATACCAATTCGTTTTTTGATAAAAGTTACTTACTGTAATTACATTGTACTGTGCTTGAATGTGCCCTCGCATACAACCGTAATTTAACCTGATCATTCCATCTAAAGATGTTCAATAACATACGTTCTCCCAACTACGCTTCTCCCTCAATTTTGCGTGTGGAAATTCCAATGTTACCAAATAACATAGGATCTAAAAGTGCATATTCTTTCATGGATTATTTTGGCACAAAATGGGAAGGGTGTTTATTATTTGCGGGCAGTGCATATTACATGGCTCCCGCAATTCATGGCCATTTCACCATGCGTACTGCTAAACACAATAGTCGAGCCAATAATTGAATTCCATAACGAATATGACCCTCATATAAAATTCGTCAACAATACAGAATAGCGTATACTAGAGTCAAATCAAGTACACGATTTGTGACACTCGGATTGCAAAAAGTACGCATTGATCCACACTGATACACAGGGACGGATTGAGTGAAATATTGAATTTGACAAATTAAAGCCAGAGTGTAGTTTTGGTCGAACTGACAAATTTTTCATCAATCCTTCTTAAAGCAGTTTTTTCCCCACGCCAAACATCTGAAAACAATATTTAATCTACTAAACTGGTTTAGAATAACATATTGTGGATTCTTAACTAACAAATATCATTTTGCATATTATCTATTGCAAAACTGTTGGCGTCCCGACCAGGTAATCTCTTTCACAAGTCAGGAATTTAGGGAGTCACCTAAAAGAAACCAGATAAAAATATCCTGAATTCGGAGTTTTTCGACCTTCACTCCTATTACTACTGCTACTACTACAATTACTGCTACTACTACTACTACTACTACTACTACTACTACTACTACTACTACTACTACTACTACTACTACTACTACTTCTACTACATCTACTTCAACTACTACTACCCTACTACCTACTACTACTACTACTACTACTACTACTACTACTACTACTACTACTACTACTACTACTACTACCACACTACACTACTACCACTACTACTACTACTACTACTACTACTACTACTACTACTACTACTACTACTACTACTACTACTACTACTACTACTACTACTACTTCTACTACTACTACTACCACTACTGTATACTACTACTACTACTACTACTACTACTACTACTACTACTACTACTACTACTACTACTACTACTACTACTACTACTACTACTACTAGAGATAATAGTAATACGAATGAATACTACAATACATTCTTAACTCATCCGGCCCGAATGGTCCTGATGAGCTTATCACGGCGTGGCATCCGTCATCAGTCGCCTGGCGTCTGGTGTTCGCTGTCCGTCCACAACTTCTTCGTCATTTCTTGTCCGTTTCAAATCCGTTCGCTTCATATGAAAGCACTAGGTGAGGCATTAGAAACTTCTGCACAGAATTTTGAAACTCATTAAATATGCTAATTTCTGCGCATATTTCGAAAATCATAGAGATGTGTTTCCTTTGTTTGCAACAGATTTTCAAATTTTTGTGTCATCTGGTAGAGCTACATGGAGTACACTAAACTTCTAAACAGAATTTAGAAATTTTGCCTAATACAATATTTATACGAATTCATGCATAATTAATTTTAAAATCACAAAAAATGCTTAGTTTTCTTCATTTGTCAACCGATTTTTGATTTTGTTGTTGTTTCATTTTGTAGAGCTACATGAAGTACACGGACATTCTAAACAAAAAGTCTCATATTACTTTTGATAATTTATGAAAAATTTACTCCAGAATCACAAAAGATAAAAAAAAAAAATGCGTGAATTTCTTTGCCGGATGCCGGATGGAAACTGGCGAGAAAGTTTGGTTGAAAAGCAAAAACTTGAACATCGAAATGAGAGTACAGTGTAATGTCATTAGGTATTCTATGCAGATATAAACACGATTAGTGACGTCATGAAGTTGGTTTCCTAACATGAGCCATTTCCATTTCAGGAACCAGAGCGTGATAAAGCCGTCGGAGTCGTAACGTTGGACTTTGAACGTCAGCACAAACCGCTAAGGTGTCAAAACCACTCTATATAGAGGCGCCCAATTACATCCAATACAATAGCTTTCGTCATATCAAGAGTATTTCTAATAGCCATCGCAAC
>JZLH01S0270358.1:9129-26097 GCA_001188425.1 Eucidaris tribuloides
ATCCCTGTAATTTGTTATGGATTTTTTGTCCCGGAGATGTTAAGTCATATGCCGATATTTCTCTTTATATATTTTGCAAGTGACAGCAAAAATGTCCAAAGTTTTATGTTGTAGGGTGTTTATTGTCTCGCCTTCCGGAGGTGAAGGTGAGACTATGGGATCCAAATGGCGTCCGTCCGTCATTCGTTGTCCATTGTCCGTCACAAATGTTTACCTGCAAGACTCTCATATAACACATAACTTGGCAACTATTCGTGCAATGGCAACAAAACTTGGGTGATAGATGCACTTGGAGTACATTCATGTTAACCTGCTGTGAGAGGTCACGTGGTAAGGTTTAAGGTCGTTTTAGGTAAAAAATTATGTTTACATGCAAGACTTTCTTGTAACATCAAACTTGGGTTAGGGATGTACTTGGAGGAACCTTTGTGTTATTTAGTCACAGGTGGGCGAGACACAATCTTTCTATTGCCTTGTTTAAACTTCAAATAATAAAATGAAAGGTAAAAAATACATCTTCCCCCCTCCCCCCATATAGCTAAACAGTTTCAAAATCAGGTTATGTCTTCGATAGCATGCATGTACCACCCATGAGAATATATCCATCCTATATTTTTGTTGACACTCCTTTGTAGAAAGCCTGTTCTAGTCCTGCTGCTATCGGTGGTTTGAATGGAGCCATTCTGTTCTGTGTCGTGGGAGGCAAAATGAGCGAGGGAATCAACTTTTCTGATGATCTTGGAAGGTGAGTGTACTCCATGATGATAAATGCAAATGTTTAAAATACTCCATGCTATGTTATATATTTATTCACTACGTCATTGGCATGGGTCTCTGACCTTGTAAGCCTTGGTCAGCAGGTGTTTAGTTTTCACCAGATGATACAGGAATAAAGTTTGGCAGCTGGACTCATGTTGTAGTCCTGAAAGACTCAAATTCAGTAAGAGGTGTGTGTTATTTTTTCAATTTGAAACTGCAGATGGCCTTAATTGTCATAAAATATAACTCATATGAATATATCAATCTTAAAATTTTGAATGATTATAGGTTTATATCCTTATTATAATGAGCCCATTTTGGGGTATGCAAATCAAGGACAAATTCTTTAATGAGAGTGGTATTGGTTTAAAAGATTTATTCATAAATATGATACTTTCTTTATGTTTGAGATCGCAACTGTTGATCTATAATTTAACAAACATGTCAGAAAAAAGAACCATAGGATTCGAACCTGTCATCTACTGCTTTCCAGGCAGCGACGCAACCAACCTGGCTATCCCTGATTACCGGAAGTGACACGATGAACATTGGATCAAATACCCAGGCTCTCAACTCTGACACGGCTATGTTGAATGTTCAGAGAGGTGAAATGTGATGTAATAGATTTATTCATATGACGCTCTCTGTATTTTAACTCGTTGCTTCTGAGATTCTGGAAATCCCATAGAGTTAACACAGGGCACATCCGGTTCCCGTAGCTAACGGGTTAAGATCACAACTGATGAACTGTAATTTTAACAAAAATGTCATGAGAGGGGTGTTTTTTGAAAGTTTTCAGATGTGTTCTTCTCTTGACAGGTGTATTGTAATGGTTGGTCTACCATATGCCAATATCAAGTCACCAGAACTAAAAGAGAAAATGGACTACCTCAATGCCAACATGGTGAGTTGAAAAGAAGTCTTACCGTAATCATAATATCCTCATTACAATTCTCCCATTTCCCAATCCATGGGCCACCAACATCCATACACAAGAGGCATATTTTCCCACTCCTGGGTCGACAACAACTGTGTTTTCACAGCAGGTGATTTTTGTGGAATAACAGTCAACCAATTTAACTGATGAATGTGATACACTGTTTGCAAATATCATGCAAGCTTGCCTTGCAGTTTGTTGACAAAATGAATGGAAACTCAATTACACGTGCACCCAACCATGTACATCTTTATTTGTCTAAGCGTCTATGTTGTTGGCCCATCTCCCAGAAAGCTATGCGCTAAATCGACCATCTCATTTAAACTGAATGAGGACTCATGGATTGCGAAATGTGAGAATTGCATACTCAGGGCTTGTTGGGAATATGGAGTGGAGGCAATGCTTTAAGTGGGTGTGCTGACAGTACTTTCATGCACTATGGAAATTCTTTTTTTTTTTTTTGGTGGTTGGGGGGGGGGGGAGGCACGGAGAACTACTCTTTCCAGGACAAGTCGTCGCCCGACTGGCAGGAGGGCGTTAGCAAATGCTCTAAGCAGAAGGGCATTAACAGTAAATTGCTTGTAACGTGACAACCATTGGCTTATTTCACATGAAATCAAAGTATTGTGATCTTTTAGATCCTCCTATCAGTATGTAAGTGAAGAGAGTAGGCAGTAATGGGTGGTTAATTCATAGCAAAAAAGGTGTGGCACAAGTAGCTTTCACACTTACAAGGTATTTTAATAAGACTTAATGACTATAAAGTACAAACATGTGACGCAGGTTGTTTTCCTTCGTAAGTGCCAGTCAAGACTATTACTATGGAAACAATATCTCACCATCACGCAGTTGCCGTGCCTTATCCATTTTAAGTCATCCTATGGTGGTATTAATTGTTTATGAAATACATAGAAAATCTAACATGCCACATTAACATAGCATATTCTTCACTAATTACAATTAAAGACAGAGTAAGGGATTTGCACGTCAGAAAACGGTAAAATGAATGAAATCAGATCAAATCGTTCACAATGTGAAGATTAGTATAAATAAACTCCTGTCATAGAACCTTTGGGTAGGATACGTAGTTTTGGTGAAAATCTGGACAATTAAAACTTCAAAATTTACAGTGACGTCAATGTGCACGGGCCGTTCCAAAATTGTCCGATCAGCTGTTAGCCGAAGGTCTCGCGGAGTTTAGCCGTTTAACCAATCAGTGTGCTCCGCTGGTCTTGCGACGGTACACATAACCGTGATTCGCAATTTGAGCAAAAGTTAAACTCACGGAAAGAACAACATTCTTGTAACATGTCGTTATTAGTTTTTCTCATAAAACAACAAATTCATGACGTATGGATCTCAAACTTTCAACACACCATTTGTAAGTACTAAACTACCATTTCGTATTGATAATGAAGGGAAGTAATGGACTTGCAAATCCCTGACACAATCTTTAAAAAATGTTTAATATTGGGAGAAGTCCCATGTAAAAGCATGAAGAGCATGCAGATTAGTGAGGAATGCAAAGGATTTGGTTGCATTCAGTGATAGGGCTAGTTTGCCATTGTTTATTTGTCTGATTGGGTGTTTGTCTCTCTCTGATTGTGTCTTTTGTTTGTCTGTCTAATTGTTTGATCAGTGATGAAATTAATTTGTCAATTTCATGTTCTTTCTCACCACAGCCTCCCATCAATGGCAGAAGTGCTGGTCAGGTTCACTACGACAATCTATGTATGAAAGCTGTCAATCAATCCATAGGTTAGTATATGACAGGTTCTCCTTCTTTGTTTCTAAGCAGTGTTCCTGCTTTTAACCAGAAGAAAAAAACCCTTTGAATTTGTACTACCTTGGAATCTTTGGGCTATTTGCTATTCATTACTTATTGGTAGATAGTGGTACTTCAACAAGTTTATTCCATTATCACGAAACTCACAATACTTGTTTTAACATTGGAATTATGATAGTGGTAACATGTAGACCGAGCTTTAAACTGAATGAGGACAGAAAAGTAAAATTATACAATATTTGTAAATTTTTCACATAAAACAGTCATACTCCTAACCATGTTGGAGGCTCTTTTGGACCTTTCATGGGCAAAGTTATACCTAGCATCCACATTGTTCAAAAGCTAGGGCTGGATCGTACTTGAGATGAAGCTTCAAAACTTGAAAGTTTGAATTTTTTTTTCACTATTGTTGTTTGATTAATCATGTACATATAACACTTTTATTGGGGTTACATATGTTATGCACTGTTCAGTATGATAATTTTACTGAAGTTATCTCTTTGAGGAAAGATTCAATAGTTTATTCCATTTTGGATGTACAAGATAGTTTTCAAACTCTACTTGTACAATCATTTCCAAAAAGTTCTCTTTTTTTATGCCTCCGCAACAAAGTTGCCGGAGGCAGCATGTTTTCGGGTTGTCCGTCCGTGTGTCCGTCCTACCGTACGTCCGTCCGTCCGTTACCGGATCTCGTTACCGCGATAACTTAAGAACCGCTGATCGGATTTTGATGTAACTAGGACCAAGTATGTACTATGAAGCACCAATGAAGTGATTAGATTTTGGAGCTGATCGGTCAAAGGTCAAAGGTCACAGGTCCTAAAATATGTCTGATTTGGGCTCGTTACCGCGATAACTTGAGAATGGCTACTCGGTTTTCTTGTAACTTGGGTGGAGTATGTATTATGAAGCACCAATGAACTGATTAGATTTTGGAGCTGAAAGGTCAAAGGTCAAAGGTCACAGGTCCTAAAACATGTCTGATTTGGGCTCGTTACCGCTATAACTTGAGAACGGCTACTCGGATTTTCTTGTAACTTGGTTGGAGTATGAATTATGAGGCACCAATGAACTGATTAGATTTTGGAGCTGAAAGGTCAAAGGTCAAAGGTCATGGGGCCTAAAATATGTCTGATTTGGGTTTCTTACAGCGATAACTTGAGTATGACTGGTCTGATTTTGATGTAACGTGGGAGAAGTATCTTATATAAGGCATCAATTTACTGATTCGATTTTGGAGTTGAAAGGTCTGAAGTCAAAGGTCACAAGGCCTCTGTCCGAATTGAGCTCATTTAAGAACTGCTTATTGGATTTTACTGTTACTTGGTCAAAGGTCACATGGGCTTATTCATCATATTGGTCTTGCTACCATGGTAACTTGAAGCTTTCAAATTACATCAATTGGATGGGAGTATGGATTGCGGAGGCATACCCATCGACGGCGCGCAGTCGAACTGCTCTAGTTTAATCACCCAGTTACTCTAAAAGTGAACTTTTTTGCTTGATCAATGTTTTGCATTCGGCCAGGTGTGATGAATTTAGCAGACAGTTGCAACCATTAAGTTAGCAATAAAAGAAAAGAAATAACATCACAGTTATACCTCCACCATGTACCTACTTTGAGAGCAGAGATATAACATATTAGATACTAACACTTCATGCATAAAATATTTGCATGTTTATTTTTTGCATCAAATTTACACTGCAAAATGCTCAAAATTTCCACACCATGAAATATTTTATGTTTACAATTTAGTTCAAGTAAGATTTCAACTTTCCCTTTTCAGGACGAGCCATCCGTCACAAGGATGACTACGCCACCATCTTGATGTTGGACCATCGCTATGCAAGACCCTCAATCAGGGCCAAGCTGCCCGGGTGGATAGCTGGCAGATTACAGACCGCACCAAGGTTTGGACCGGCTTTTGCAGCTGTCAATAAGGTAATACATAGATTGATAAATCAAATGACAAAAAATAGGTAAAAAGATGAATAGGTAGATTGATAGATGGATATGTAGATAGATGGATAGTCAGGTATATGGATATGTAGATACTTAGACAATAAATAGATAGATAGATAGATCAATAGATAGGTAGATAGATAGATAGATAGATCAATAGGTGGATAGAGAGATATACAGATATATAGACCATCAATCAGGGCCAAACTGCCAGGGTAGATAGATAGCAGATTACAGACTGCACCAAGGTTTCGACGGGCTTTTGCAGCCGTCAGTGAGGTAATACTCATATAATAGATAGATGGATAAATAGACAGATAGATAGATAGATAGATAGATAGATTGATAGATTGATAGATACTTAGATGGAAAGATAGATAAATGATGGATTGATTCAAATTCAAATTAACCCGTCTTCCCACTTATGAGGTGTGACAAAAAAAAAAGCCTTGTCCATGACTTAATGTCAATCAACCCACCACCTATGTCACTGTGTTACCCAACATCTCATCAACATTCTGCTGTAATATGGTACACCTTTCTCAGTCTGTGCCTCTTCCTTGTGCTGTTGAGTGGCATGCCCCACATGGAGTGGCGAATCATTCTGAAGTTCCTGGTTCATTTAGGTGGGGTCCAACTGAGTGTTTCAAGCTTCTCCTGAAGGCTTAGGGAGAAAATTACAATGTCGCAGGTGGGATCTTTTCCATAAGACTCCTGGGGAAGCTCAAGACACCAATTGAGTCCTTTTCCAGCTGACCCAGGAACTTCAGATCGATTCGCTGCTCCTTGTTTGTGCCACTTCTCGTATCATGACGGGGCGTAGTTGAGGAATGTCACTTAACAGCCCGAGGAAGGGGCACAAACGTGGAATATTTTGCAGTGTGGAAATTTTCACGCATTTCGTGCACGCCGATGATAGCGTGAAAATAAAAACACGCAAATATTTTTTTTTGCAAAGCTAATCAGTTGATTTTTGTATTCTTTAAGTGTCTTTCGTATTTTGTACAGTGTGTACATGCGTGGCTGGTTGCAGAGATAGATTTGTGCCGCTTGTGGTTGCTTGTACTGTCTTTCGGTTCTCCGCAAAATTAAAAACCACGCGAAATGTCACCAAACTCTGCCATCACGAAAATTTCCACTTTTACGGTAGCTGAACAATATTATAGCAGAATGTTGATGGGATGTTGGGTAACACAGTGACATGGGTGGTGGGTTGATTGATATTGCATCGTGGGCATAGCTGTCACAGTCTTGTTTCTTTTTTGTTACACCTCGTATGGTGGTTTGGGTTGATCTTTTCAAAAAGAATAAAAACTTGATTATAAAATGTATGATTCTTTTTTTAATCACCAAGCCTGACAATTTTTTATGTGTGTCCACTTTCCACTGTTATCTTTATTTATTTGCCAGTTCTTTGTCGACAAGAGGTTAGGCAAGGTGAAACAAGCAACTCATGACCAAGAAAAAGCATCTAGATTGATGTCATCATCTTCAACAACAACATCAAAAACATCATCATCAACATCATCATCAGATAATGGATAGCCTTCTATGAAACAGTGACATGCTCTAAAAGTTTCCCCAAAATTTGTCTGTATGGGATGATGCCTGTTTTAGGACAAAAATGTTGGAAAGAATTCTCATTGTATTCATGTTTATCATGTTGTTGCCAATCTAGTCAAACTATCACGTCATCATGATTTTTCTTTCATCAAACTGCCGTATTTATATTAATTTCAAGGCTATTTACACATAAGCAGTGGTGTGCTTGATACCTGCCATTACAAATACCCTAAGAACAATTATTAATTCATCTCCCTAAATTAAAATGCAAATTTTTGTAAAGATTTTGCATTTATCTTATGTCAAAGTTTAGTTTATTTATGCAAAAAAAAGTGTTGTTAACATACTTGCCAGAATATTTGTTTTTCTATCCAAAATGGAACCAGTTATCACTGGTGCTCAGAGTCGTTGGATTAAGTCGTGTTGTGTGTTATTGTTCTAAATCTTGCTCATGGGTGTGAACATTAAAATTCCTTTATGATATTTAAGGACAGTACATATAAAGTGAATTCATGTGGAAAGTTCAATTAAAAGATTGACATTAATGAGTGTCAAATTGTTATCTCTTCAATGCCTAGATTGAATTATGTGACTAAAATCATAGTAAGCTGTGACTTTCTGCTAAAATGATTGGACAGCTGGATAAAATTGATGATTTGAAAACAAAAATACAAGTGTTCTGAAATTTTATCTTTTAGTGATCGCGAATTCTGTAATCTCATTGGTCAGTCATGTATTTGATAAAATCCCGTATTACCTGTGTACTCACAAAAATACAGACCATCCATTGAATATTTCCTGTATTCTGTGAATGAGGTCATCTTGTGAGCATGCGCTAAATCGCTCCTGAATATTTCCCGTATTCCGTGATGATGACGTCGTTATATCGCACAGCTGGCATGCTGCGCGCTTACAAGTATTACAATGCGGCGTGTGCTTGATATTGTGCGCAGACATGCGTATGTAGCCTACGTTATCCAGTTATCACGTAGTAGTTGACCACGCGCATAATTATGCAGGCAACAAGGTTTATTGACAACTGGCGATTTCAACTTCACTCATGGGAAGAAATAAATGCGGAAAGGGTGAAATCCTGTAACTTATCAGTGAGATTAAATTACAGAATTCATGTAGATCTACACTTAAAAAGATAAAATCGTTACCCCCTGCTTGTTCTTACGAAATACGGGAAATATCTACGGTCTGGTGCCATATTCCATTCGGCCTCCGGCCTCATGGAATATGGACAGACCGTAGATATTTGCCCGTATTTCGTGAACAAGCAGGGGGTAACTAATAATATCTCCATTCTTCTGTACAAGTCCATTTGTCTTAAGGCTAGTGTCAGTCATGATAAAAGGTTCTATCAAATGAAACTGGAATTTGTTACATGATGTCGAGTATTGTCTTTATATTCCCCTCATGAAAAATTCAGAGCATGATAGTGTGCTTCTTGGTAATATTGTTACAACTCTAAGTGATAAAACAATGTATAGTCATTTTGAATAGATCAAAAATTGTTATTACACATTACAGTCAGACCTCAGTTATCCGGCCATGTTGGGACCAGCAGCCATCCGGATAAGTGATATGGCCGGATATGAGAGAGAATGTTCAAACACAACACTTTGTAGCAATATAGGAGTGGAGGGGGTGGGGGGGGGGGGTTAATACACACATCATTAGCTATAGTAGTTCAAACCACAGACCCCAAATAAGTGACACTATTTATTGTTACCCTGATACCGAACGTGTGTCTGTGTTTATGATGACACTTCTTGTAAAGGTGTCTCAATTACTGGCAGTGACTGGTAAGTCCATTGTCTAGCTATAGTAGTACAAACCACAGACCCCACACAAGTGACACTTATTTATTGTTCCTCTGATACCCAGCAAGTGTCTGTGTTTATAACACTTCTGATAAAGGTGTCTCATTTACTGGCAGTGACTGGTAGATCCATCGTCCGGATAGTAGAGCGATCCAGTAAAGTGATGGCTGGATAGCTGAGATCGGACTATATTCGATTTTTGGAAGAGAATATTGAATGTTACATAGTACAACAGTTGCTTTTGGGAAATAGCCATTCTGTGTGTCACCCAGTGATCATAAAATAATGGGTATGGGATGCAATACTGATTGGGTGTGGTGAAGGGATATTGTAGCAGTGCCTTTTAGTATGTGGCGTGAAAGTGCCATTTACCCGTTGAAGACTAGACACGAGATATCTCGTCTCGAGTTCTATGGGAATTGTGTGTTTAAGCAAAATCAAACTGTCTTCAACAGGTTAAGGAATATAGAAAACTGGTATGTGGTTTTCCAGCTTAAATTAAAAGGACCACTGTGTAAGTTGTGACTCATATGCATCAATTCAAAGAGATTCTTCTCTTAAAATATTTAATGTAGTGTGTACAAGGTTAAACTGAAACCAGTCTGGAGATCAGTGATATTTATTTCATCCTTTTGGTCCTGGTTTTGGTTCTGGTCTTGGTCTTAATCTTGAGACTAGACACATGGAACCTTCATTTTGTAAGTGCAGCATGCTTTGGTCTTGACTCTATCAGTACTAGTTATCAAAGAGTCCAATGTGTCTTAGCGGCCATCTCACTTCAGTAGCCAATCTGCCTATAAAAAAAGTTAATCCTGTCCCACTCCTATGTGGAACATCAGGTGGTGCCCATCTCTATTTCAGTAACCCTAGGCAACATGGCTGTACAAGACAGTTTGATTATACAGTTGGGGGTTAGTCCTCTGGTAGTCACATGCGTTTAACTCCCTACACCATGTAGAAGTCTGAGTGCCAGGCTAGAGGCAGTAGGTACCACTTTTACAATGGTATTTGGTATGACCTGACCACGAGGCGAACTAGCAATCTCCTGGTCGATGGATGGATGCTCTACCAACTGAGCCAAACTGCCTATAGTAGTCACTAAAATGATTCTCTGGAGACAAATTATGTGTTAAAAAACATCTTTAGCAGTCACCTGTCTATAAAGGCCATAGTTTTTATGACTAGCCATTGAATTAAGTTCAAGAACATCACCTTGCCATGCATTTGTGTGCCTATGACCTTTGTATACCCTGTGACCTTTTTTTCCCCCATCAAATACATTGCACACATCATAGACATAGTTTTATATTGGGCAGTGTAGGTACCATACCTTAAGTAGGTCGGTTTCTGCAGTGTGACATGTTGAATCTAAAATCTATTGTACGTTGAGAAATGTAAAGTGATTAAATGAGAATGATCACTATTGATTCAGCCTTTTCCATTTTGTTTGTCTCAAATGTGTCTTAGATGTGAACATTAAAGGTAAATAGCATGATTGGGGGTAGTCCTCAATTTGGGCTCCTTGGGCTGAAACTATTCTAGAATCAAGTAAACAATGCAATGATTCTACTGTGAAAATCTTGTGCTCAAATCGTTTTGACTCGTTAATGTCAATATCCCTTGCGGCAGGCATATCTTTGGGATTTATTTTACGTGGGCCTCAAGAGAAATAAAATATTTGTATGTTCATGCTTGATTCTCCTAAGTAAACACATTAAAGACAAATTCTTCCAGCTCGGAGATCCACTCTAGCTGGTGTGTAGTTAGTATATGTTTGAACTCATTTGGTTCTTGAGGCATTTTCAAGTGTTCCCAATCATGTCATTAACCTTTAAGAGAGATTGTTAGTGTTTTTTTTTGTGTGTGAATATAAAACCCCTTTTACGTATGTTGTACTACAGGTATATAACAGTCTGAGACAAGAAATTGAGGAAAATCTTGGGGCAGTTGTGGGTGTGTCCCACGATATTTAGGTGTTAGTGACCACAAATCGTCAATTGTCTGGCAGGAGGGCCCTAGCATATGTTCCCAGCAGAACGGCCTTAACAGTAAATTTTCTCTAATTAGAGAAATGTTGCCTTATTTGAAATTTGCACTTAACTGACTGACAAAATTGTCTAAAACTATGACACTACTTTGATTTCATGTGAAAAGAGCCAATGGTTTTCAAGTTGGAGGCAATTTAGTGTTCAGGATCTTCTGCCGGGAACATATGCTAGGGCCCTTCTGCTGGACAACCGACGAAATGCTCTCGTTCATTCGTCTTAGGCCCTCATTATTGTAAGATTTTCCTATGATAATCCTGTGATTAAACCCACAAAATCCTGGTAGTAGTTATTTTGAGATAGTCAAAACTACCAAGCATGGTAACAATGCAACAAATTTTAGTCTTGCCATGATCATAGGGGATACGTATAACTGTTGTAGAAATATGGTGCCATTTGATTTTAACAGCTGTGACACATTTTCCGTGAACAATATACAACACATGCAAACACAACTTTCAAGTGCGTTGTAAATATATATCCCCACTGTTGTATTCCCACAAAAATCCTTAAACAAAAATCATAGGTTGTATGTGGAAGGAGCTTATTTACATGTACATGTTTTCATTCTGTACATTGTTCAAACATTTTTATCATTTCAACTCAACCTTACACACACACACACACACACACACACACACACACACACACACACGCACACACACACACACACACACACCACAAAAAATACATCACGTAACTGCCGCACACACTTTCATCAATGTGTATTCCATCATCCCCGCCACTATGCAGTGTGATAGTTATGTTGATTGGTAATTTGAACCGTTGATTATCAGAGTCATTTCATGAAGACATACATTTTATGAAATAAATCATACGATCAACTATGTAATAAGTTAATACACACACATGTTTTTTTTTTTTTTTGAAGGGGGGGGGGGGGGTAAATGTTCCTTCGATTGTTATGCAGAACTGTTGATGTCCCGGACATTAAAATGTCCCATATCAAAGTCCTATGGCTCACACGCGCCTAAATTGAACACTATCATTGTGAATCATGATCTGTTTTGTAATTTAATTTTATTCGTAATTAACCCTAACCAGGCCGGCTTTTTTGGGGGTGCTCTTCTCAGTTCTGTGGCTGGGGGGGGGGCGGGGGGTTTGATTCAACACCCCCCCCCCAAATCTCGGCATTGAATTGGAGATCGCTTACGAATTGGCTACCGAACATCGCCCAAGACATATTGTACAAAACTGTATGGTTGATTACCCTGAAATAATTTCACATTAATTAATGATGCTAATTTATGCATGGAATTAGAATTTACCTCTAAATCACTAAATAAAGCTCCAACGGAGCTATTTTTTTCTAGACACTCTTTGTAGCATTCTTAGCAAATCTATTTGAAAAAAATTCGGAATTGAAATAGATTTCTTATGTAGTTTTTTTTTTATTTCTTATGTATTTCCTTTTTCCTTTTGTTTTTATTGTTTTTCAATGAAATTTGTTTTGCGATCGTAAACAGCATAAAATTAATTAATTTCAATCAGTAAAAGTAAAAATAATCATACATTTATGAATTTGGTCTGCAAACACAATTTGCATTGAAATAACACATGATTTCACATTTTTGAGCAATTTTTTGGGTGCGACATGCAAGTACGAAAAGTTGCGTAACTTTAGAACCGTGTAACTGGACGTCGCGAATTAGGTCTCAAAAGNTGTACGAGATTCGATAGAAAAAAGTCACCAAACGTCGCGGCGACTGCCTCGTGCGTTGCGGACATAACGCGTGAAACAATCCCGGGGGGGGGGGGGGTGGATTCAACCCCCCCCCCCGGCCTTTTTAGTAATAGTTCTGACGTAAGTGGCATCAACGCATCAAATATTATGCTTGATCTGGCAATTTGGGCAGTATCCTATAACAATATACAAATCAAACATTGATGTACATCACCTCCAAATGTATATTATTAACCGTCAGAGTGTTTTGTCAATGATCTATGATGACGTCACAGAAGGCCTAAATTGAAATTTCGCGTGCCCTTTAAGGCAATCTATACACCGCACAGTGGTATTTTGACTTGGCAAATCTTGTACATGGAGATTAGCTTATTTACAATTCATAAAAACAAACAGCTTGTGAGATTTTAAGTGATATAATACACAAATTCCAAATTAAAAGGCCAAGGTTCATCCTGACGTCAAAGTGGTTTTATAAAAGTCAGGAACAATGAGATAAACATATTAATGAAAGTTTGGCGAAAATCCACCAGAGAATACACAAAGTTATGAAATTTTAACTTTTAATTTGTGACGTCAACATGCGAGCAGCTCCCATATGTCATGTGAAATAAATTCCATAAAAGTGCCTTTCTCAGAAATTTGAAAATGATTTTGCTGTGCGATTCATTATATTATCAGAAACTTATTCAATACATGGCTTCTATGAAAAAACCCCATTCAATTATCATGAACCATTAAAAAATGGCAATTCATGGAATTTATATTATCAACATGGGGAGCTGCTCGCATTTGATGTCCCAAAATTTAAACTTTGAAACTTCATAACTCTGTTATTTTTTGGTGGATTTTCGCCAAAGAATAACATTAGTATGTTTCTTTTATTTTACTGCTTTTATTAAAACTAACTTAACGTCGGGGTGAACCTTGCCTTTAAGCCACTCAGTATCCATATAATTCATCATATGCATAATTTCAATCATTAACCACTGACTGGCCAGCATTCACAATTTGAATCAATGTGTCAATTTTAATCAGTGCAAGTAAAATATAAATCAATGATTACAAGGCTTAATTACGATAACTATTAACTGATGATATTCTAAATGGGATAAGCCTATTTACAAATAAAACGAAAGCAAACAGCTCCTAACACTTCTTGGCGGACTATACTTGTCAGAAGTTCTCAAATTGAGTCGCTCATCAACAATATAATCACACTACCGCATTGCTTATATCAATTATTGTGTGGTTTAAACGATACTTTCATGTCAAAGAATTTTGTAATTTTACACCAGATGTATACATTTCTAGACATAATTCGTAACATGTCAGAGTATTCAAACCTCTATGGACTTTATTATGTATTAACTGGTGCAGATCTGCGACTTTGGCACGTTCAGAGATAAACACCCCAAATGTGAATAATCTCGAACGCAAATAAAATGCTCTTTGACGAGAATATTTTGACTTTAAGAATATGTAGGCGTTATCAAATCAGCGCCATCGCATGCTGGGAACATGATGACAACAGACCAGGGGCGGCGCCAGGGTAAAATCTTCGGAGGGGCGAAATCCGTCGGGGAAATTTTGCCGGCCAAATTGTTTTTTACTAGCCAAACAGCGAGCCAAACGGCATCCGACAAGCAGAGGACGGGGGCCGACGACATTGAAATATATTTCATTTTGCCGATGACGACGAAAAGCTGTTTTGCCTGCCAAGTTTTTGTCTTTTACCATAGTAGCCAAACAGCTTTCGAACAAGCCAAAATCAACAACAATGGGGGAGGAGGGGTGAAATTTTTGAAAATCAATTAAATCTCGGTTATTTTTAATTACTTTAAAAACAATAGGGCGGTCGCCCCTCCCCCCCCCTCCGTGGCACCGCTCCTGCAATAGACTATTATAAATGGGAATAAGTCTCCATTTAATGATAAACTTGAAGGTTGTGTAGCAAAATGGTTCCCTTTATGGTCATCGGTATAGTCAGAAGACAGTATTATATGTCTCGGACTTAAATTATTCTCACTCCTTTACAAACGATTACATTAAGAAGGTAACTTGAATACAAGCATTCAATTCAAGAGGTAAATTAGAGAAGACTTCCCCATATTCTAAGGCAATTCTGGATGTTTTAGCGCTCCTTATCTTTGCAAAATAAGTTCAGTCTTTATAGATATCTTTCAGGAAATCGCGAATAGCCGCACCGATTTCGTTGGGCGAATCTTCCTGCACGTAGTGTATGCCCGTGACCGGTCCGACGACCCGGTGATTCGGCCACGATCCGCACACCTGCATGATACCGGGCCCCAGCGCTCCCGGTTCGGTGTCGATATACAGCTTCGGAACCTTCTCCGACGTCGACAGCCACTTGAAGTACTTCTCGGCGAAGGCGATGACGTCATCGGGACCGTCTTCCGCGATGGGGATTTCCCGCGGAAACGTGAGAGTAGGGCGCCGCCCTTCGCCCGCTTCCCGAAAGGGTTCGCGATACGCGTCCATCTCGACGTCATCGAGTTTCCGGACGACGGCCATCGGGATGAGGTCTTCGACGAACATGTTTTTCTGGAGGACCATCTCCTCGCCGGCTTCCGAGCGGAATTGTTTGAAGACGTCGCGGGCTATTTCAGGGAAGCTGTCCCAGCCGGGCACGGGGGGCGACGATACTCTCCATGTGCGTCAGGGATTCGACCCTGGCCTCGTTTTCGCTGCACCACCGAAACGACAAGGCCGAGCCCCAGTCGTGGCACACAAGGCTAAACTAAAGGGTAAAACACGAAGAAATATATAAAATTATATACATAACTTGTATTTTTCATTCTTACAAAAACTATTGTTGGTAAGTAACATAACACTCGTATAATTATGCATTAGTCTTTTCAACGGTGACCCGACATTGCTTCGGCGACAGTTGCTCCGATGACTATAACTTAGAAGACAAAGAGTTAAGGTTGTCGTTGGGTTTCCAGTTCAGAATAGGATTAGAGTTAGGTTTAGGGTTAGGGATTGGGTTAGGGTTAAGGTTAGGGTTAAGGTTATGGTAGTGTATAAAATAATCGTCGGAACAATTGTCGCCGGAGCAAATGTCTTGGAATCTCATGTGACAATTGTCCATTATCAATTGGTTACCTGCCAGTTTTTTAATTCTACTTCTTAGTGACCCGCCCGGATGAGCCCTCCGTGAAGCATTCAATACAAAGTGAAATTGATGGAAGTAACCTTATCATTCTGGTACACGTTTACTTTTTTCTTTACAGAGAAGAGTGTGAAAGGAGTTAATGTAAGACAACTTTCAGATTAGTAGCTTAAAAAATTATTGGTCCACGCATCTACCTTTACGGCCACCCTTTAATTGGATGATTATCATAAAATGTTGGAGAGATTTATCTTTTAAGAGTTTCGCATAACCGAATACACAGATAAGTCTTAGGCCTATTTCTGTTTTTTAGAAACAAAGGGTATTTATAGTGTTACTATATGTGCCCATACTACATCACAAACTGGTATCTGATGTAATTTGATACAAAGTGGTTTATGTTTACAACAAAATGTTCTTTAAAATATTACAAATACATGTATATTTTAAAAAACAAAAACACAAATAAAACCGAACCTTTTGTGGTAATCCGACTTTTTTTAGCCACTCGGACACGTATTCGAAATGGTTGACGTAGCGATACGATCCAGGATCGGCCAACTTCGATGATCGTCCCATACCGATCAAATCGGGTGCCAAGCATCTTGCCATCGGCTCGACGTGCGGGATGATATTCCTCCAAAGATATGATGATGTCGGATTGCCGTGCAAGAAGACCACGGCACGGGAACTGCGTTCGTGATCGGGGTCCGAATCGTAGTACGCCATTTCACCTTCCAGAACACGAACTCGCTTGTGGTTCTTCCACCATTCGTCGGCCGTGATCGTTGATGACGACGACTGCCATCGTGGAATTATTCTTCCAACAAGTTGTGTCTGTAACCCGAGTTTACCCGATGTCGAACGAAGGCTTACTCCTACCGCTGCGACTCTAAAACATCCTAGAAGTGTAGACGCCATGTTTCAAAGAAGAAGGAGCTCAGACCGTTGTTGAACAAGATACCACAGCAGTGAAATCAACAGTAATATGTCCACTAACTTTGAACCTGTTATTTGCGAAATTTTGCTCTGGGGCGTACCCAAAGGTTGGCCATTTGCAGTTGAAAGCTTACTGTATGCGCACCATACGTATGCATACCAATACGCAGGCACGCACACACACACACACACACACACACACACACACACACACACACACACACACACACACACACACACACACACACACACACACACACACACACACACACACACACACACACACACACACACACACACACAACA
>JZLH01S0270358.1:29909-43286 GCA_001188425.1 Eucidaris tribuloides
TTCCCGATATGCCTCCATCTCGACGTCATCAAGTTTTCGGAGAATTGTGTCGGGGAGGATGTTTTCGACGAACATGTTTTCCTGAAGTATCATATTCTCGCCTGGCTCCGAGCGAATTTGTTTGAAGATGTCGCGAGCTATTTCGGGGAAGGTTTCCCAGCCCGGAATGGGGGCCACGACGCTCTCCATGTGCGTCAGGGATTCAACCCTGGCTTCGTTTTCGCTGCACCACCGAAACGACAAGGCTGAGCCCCAGTCGTGGCACACAAGGCTAAACTGAAGACAAAACACAAAGATATACATCACTTGTATTTTACTTTTTTGGGGAGGGGGGGGGGTAAATTACACTCGTACACTCTTAAAAATCCCAGGTCAGGCTGACTCGGAAAAGGGTCAGTTTCAACCAAATTGGGGGTCAAGGTTGACCAAAATATGAGTCAACCTGACTTGGATTTTGGTCAAACTTGACCCTGAATGTGGTTAAACCTGACCCTTTTCCGAGTATGCCCCCAACGGATCCTTTCTCCGAGTCAGACTGACCTGGGATTTATAAGAGTGTATTATATATGCATCAATCTCTTATGGCTGATTATCAATTGGCTACCAGCCAGTTTTACAATGCTACTTCTTAATGACCCGCCCGGATGAACTCTCGTTGAAGCATTCATTGACAATACGAAGTAAAATTCGCTAAAAAGAAATACGTGGAATTAACTATATCACTCGGGTACACGTATATTATTTTTTTTCTTTACAGAGAAGAGCGTGAAAGGAGTTGATATAAGACAACTTCACGGTAGCTTAAAAAAAATCCGTCCACGCATCTACCTTTACGGCCATCCTTTTAATCGGATGATTATCATAAAATGTTGGAGAGATTTATCGTTTAAGAGTTTCGCATAACCGAATACACAGATAAGTCTTAGGCCTATTTCTGTTTTTAGAAACAAAGGGTATTTATAGTGTTACTATATGTGCCCATACTGCATCACAAATTGGTATCGAACGTAATTTGATACAAAGGTTTTTTTTGGTTTACAAGAAAATGTTCGTCAAGATATTTCAAACATTATTTAAAGACAAAACACAAATATAACCGAACCTTTTGTGGTAATCCGACTTTTTTCAGCCACTCGGACACGTATTCGAAATGGTTGACATAGCGATACGATCCTGGATCGGCCAACTTCGACGATCGTCCCATACCGATCAAATCGGGTGCCAAACATCTTGCCATCGGCTCGACGTGCGGGATGATATTCCTCCAAAGATACGATGATGTCGGATTACCGTGCAGGAAGACCACGGCACGGGAACTGCGTTCGTGATCGGGGTCCGAATCGTAGTATGCCATTTCACCTTCCAGGACACGAACTCGTTTATGGTTCTTCCACCATTCGTCGGCCGTGATCGTTGATGACGACGACTGCCATCGTGGAATTATTCTTCCAACAAGTTGTGTCTGTAACCTGAGTTTACCCGATGTCGAACGAAGGCTTACTTCTACCGCTGCGACTCTTAAACATCCTAGAAGTGTAGACGCCATGTTTGACAGAAGAAGGAGCTCAGACCGTTGTTCAATAAGAAACGAATACCACAGCAGTGAATTAAACAGAAAATTGATCTTGAACCTGTTGTACGCGAAAGTTCGCTTTAGGGCGTACCCAAAGGTTGACTATTTGCAATTGAAAGCTTCTTGTATGCACACCATACGTATGTATGCCAACACGCACATAATACACACGGATACATAAAACACACACACTAGCACACTAACACACAAACATACACACGCGTATTTACACAAGATGTAAAATTCCACAGAACGTCTTTCATATCACTCAAACTTTGACCTCGTTTACCACTTGACACTTCCCCCGACGCGACGTATATTGACTTATGATATGAAACACATACATCAAACACGTCACGGCACTTGGACACAATAATACAGACACTACATGTATTCCAAACTGGTTTTAAAGCTCAGATGTACATTTTATTCAACTGAACAGTTTTAAAACATAATCGAAAGAACTAAGTAAAAGGAAACAGTTGACAATCATGTCAATTCTATTACATACAGCGTGTCCCAGAAAAAATGTCCTTCTCGTAGACAAGAGAATAATTACCAAAATCAAGTTTTATACTCAATTAAGTTTACATATTTAGAAAGCCCATTTAATTTTGTAGTTCCTGTGAAAATTTCAAAGGTTTTGAATATACAGGCTCTTATGTAACAGCAGTGCTTCCGGCCCATTCCAAGTTTACTAAAAAGAAATGCACACTACAGACACGCCATGCATTATTCCATGCTTCACTTTCATGTCAATGACTGTGTTCTTGTTGTTATTAAGTAACTAAAGTCAAGTTCTTTCACTTTTTAAAATGAAAACTAATCAAAATTCAGTTCCACTGGTCATGATTGTTTTCATAGGATGTGCTTCAATGTCCGGCTTGTAAACCTTTATTGTTCTCCTGCACATCCTTCCACCTGATTACCATTCAGGTTGATGCATTGATGAAGCACTGCAAACTTAGAATGGACTGAAAAGCACTGCTGTTACATAATGGACTGTGTATTCAAAACCAATGAAGCGAGACAACTGAAATTTTCACGGAGTTAGAAAATAAAATGAGCTTTTTAAATATATAAACTTAATGGAGTATAAAACCAGATTTTGGTAATTATTCTCTTGTCTACGAGAGGGACATTTTTTTCTGGGACACGCTGTATAGCATCATCTGTCCAGCTCCTCCTCAAAGGCAAAAGACCGAACTAACTTTATTTTTTTTCTAATCTGCAAACGTTCAACGCGGTTTGTGCATATGACAATTATGATTGTGATACAACAATTATAATTCTTATATACAAATAATCTCTCTTTATTTTATTGCGTATATTGCATATACACATGAACACTTGTATACATACATACATACATACCGTACATATTATACATACAGTATATATCTGATAAACATATATATAGTGTGTATAAAAAAAAGTAGACACTTGGAAAAATATTTATTACACAAAAAATCATAATCTTGAAATGATTTTTTGATATGAGTGTTTTGCTTGGGACCTTAGCTATCTGATAACATTATTAGTATTGAAAGTGCATGAGTGAGTAGAACCCACTTTGTGCAATCGCTGTTCAAAATGCATTTGCGCACAAAATTGTGTCTTTATTAGGCAATGTCAATGTCGCAGACCGTTTCTGCAGAAGCTCTCAAACTGATGCGCACAAGTATTTAGTCCTCAGCGATGCCTCAGAAAGAGCTAATATCATTCATGTGGACAAGAAAGACAAATGAAGGCAATGTTCAGACACAAAATTTGCAAACATGACACTTTCTTCCTTTTTAGGGGGTTGTATCTGAATCATTGATTCATTTCTGTCTTTCTTGTCACAGAATTACCTCTTCTCTGAGCATGCTGAGGATTATATACTTGTGCGCATCGGTTGAGAGCTTCTGCATCACCGGTCTGCGAGGCATTAACATTGCCTACAAGAACACAATTTTGTGCGCAAATGCATTTTTGACTGATTGCACAAAAGTGGGTCCTGCTCACTCATGCGTGAAATACATTCAATACCAATAGTGTCATCAGATAGCTTAGGTCCCAAGCAAAACATTTATATCAAAAAATTGTTTCAAGATTATGCATTTTTTTGTACAATAAATATTTTTCCAAGTGTGTACTTTTTTGATACACACTGTATAGTTGGATTACATGTACATTTTTTTTTATCGTATTTTACCATTTGGTGGAAGCATGTTTATTTGTCCTTACACTGATAACCCGATTTGTAATAATTTAGAAACGTGCTTGTGGAATGTTCATTGTACAGTACAGTAGGATATGGGTTGAGGGTTAGAAATAGTTTGCCAAAAAAAAACTTCTCTATTACCCATTAGTGTAATCTACTATACACAACAAAAGTAATATATTCTGCAACATTCATTTCAAACCCTCGCTCATATCCAACTGATGGTTTTACCACTGAAGAGAAATTAACCTGCTTCAAAGTTTTAAATGAGTTTGTTTGCAAACTATTATCAAATATTACGATATAACCATTACTCAATCACAGGACCGAATAAGAAGCATGACCTCGGCCTGCGTATTGCAAACGAATTTTGACCGTAAGACAGACATTCGAAATGTCGCCTGTAGGGCCTATTAAAATTTAAGCCCAGATTCGTGATTTTTCTCAGATACGCCGTCAATACAGTAGGAACCACACAAATCTTCGGTTTATGGATTCCCCCGTGAATCCTTACCCACTACGAACTGTCTTTATCCATTTGCCTTATTTTCCCTTTAATCTTCAGAAAATGTCACGAGGAGAAAATCTTAGTTTATGAAGTTCTTTTGTAAACCTCTTCCAAAAAATCACGAACAGCCATCCCAATTTCATCCGGTGAATCTTCTTGGACAAAGTGTATGCCTTTGACAGGTCCGGCGATTCGGTGATTCGGCCACGTACCACAGATTTGCCTCACCGCGACGCTGATGGCCCCCGGTTCGGTATCGATAAACATCTTCGGTATTTCCCTCGATGTCGACAACCACTCGAAGTATTTGTGGGCGATGGCGATGACGTCATCGGGCCCGTCACCAACGATGGGGATTTCCCTCGGAAACGTGAGAGTAGGGCGCCGCCCCTCGCCCGGTTCTCGAAAGGGTTCCCGATACGCGTCCATCTCGACGTCATCAAGTTTCCGGAGAATTGTGTCGGGGAGGACTTTTTCGACAAACAGGTTGTCCCGCAGTATCATGTCCTCCCCCTCTTTGGAGCGAAATTGTTTAAATATGCCGCGAGCTATTTCGGGGAAGTTTTCCCACCCCGGTATGGGACCCACGATGCTCTCCATGTGCGTAAGAGATTCGACACGATCTTCATTTTCGCTGCACCACCGAAACGACAAGGCCGAGCCCCAGTCGTGGCACACTATGCTAAACTAGAAAGACAAAACACAGGTGACAAAAGTATTCAAAACAACTTTAAAGCATGGTTAACTATGTTATACTTTCTGTTTAGGTAGTCTCCATTGCTTTTGCTTGCCCATTTGTAAAAGAGACACATCTTATTGCCGAATATTGTAAACTGGAAGTTATTAACTGTAAGTTCTTTGCAAAAATCCGTTATCTGGTTGTAACTGTTTTAAAATAAGACCTCAAACAAATTGATCAAATATTCATGTGTCCCGAGTTCCTATTGTCACTTATGTTAAATCGAACTGCTAACAAATTTACCCTTTCTTACCTTAGCATCATCATTATAAAATGAAAACACAATGAACAACACCATTCCTAACTCTCACAAAGCAAAACAAAAAATAGCAGCTGTATTGTCATTGTTGTAGGCACTGATGTTTCACCAGTACAACCATGGCACGTACTCAAAACAACATTTGAAATGGTGACAGTGATAAAATATCAACAAAGTTTACTTTTTATTCTTAAAGGAGTCTTTTTACCACATGGACACCTTTGTAGATTCATCTAAATGCAGAATCTGAGTCCAACATTAGAAATTAGAGCACGTTCGGATACTCTGTTCGAGCGATACACAAATATTATTATTATTTTTTAAGTTATGATGAAATCCCTGTGTCGTGATCTCTAAATAGCAACTCGGTTTGAACTTGTGCCGTCACAAAAATACAATTCCCTTGTGGAATGTACCAAAAATGCTATATTTTCACAATAGGTTGGGTTAAGTCGGGGTATAGATGAATCTCCATATGCCTTCCATAGGCAACGGTCAATTGCTTTATTGACATTCAGTTAAATGAAACTTCGATAAATTTTCTGTTCTACGTCAAATGAATGAAAAGTTTGTTCTGCAGTGCCATCACAGATTAGAGGAGAGTTGCCACCTGGACAGCGCAACAAACTGAATTAGTCAAAACTTGCGAAAGAAAATCCTAACTAGACTATCCAATTGATCAAACATTCAGTATTGTGTCTTCTGTATTCAGTTAATAAGCATAACTGTCTTGGGAGAAATTCCTCTTCAAGCAGATGTGATGTTACGGATATCGTAAATCGAGGTGGCATATGCGTGTAAAAGGGGCACAAATTTAGCACAGATATAATATTCGAAAAACTAATTAGAAAGAGGTGATTTCAACAAAGTGTTTCACTTCGACAGCACGTTTTGCACAAACCTTTTGTGGTAATTCCACTTCTTGTAACCATTCTGATAGGTATTGATAATGATTGACATATCGATAGGATGTAGAATCGGCCAACTTCGACGATCGTCCCATACCGATCAAATCGGGTGCCAGGCATCTTGCCATCGGCTCGACGTACGGGATGATATTCCGCCAAAGATACGATGATGTCGGATTGCCGTGCAGGAAGACCACGGCACGGGAACTGCGTTCGTGATCGGGGTCCGAATCGTAGTACGCCATTTCACCTTCCAGTATACGAACCCGCTTGTGGTTCTTCCACCATTCGTCGGACGTGATCGTTGACGATGACGACTGCCATCGTGGAATTATTCTTCCAACAAGTTTAGTCCTCAACTCATCGTTTCCTGAAGCTCTTGGAAAGCTTCTTCTAACTACCGCAACTCTGAAAGATCCCAAGAGTGTATTCGCCATGTTTGTCCAAGTTTTGCAGATAGCAAATACAGCCCATACGTTTAAGAAAACTTTTAACAAGTACTACAGTTTGAAAGGCACAAAAGTGCCACCAATATAATACCATAGGTAGCGCGTTGCTTGCCTTTCGAAGCCACAAGGTCCAATTTCCATACCAGCTGAACGTACTTTGCCCATTTCCGATAGAATTAGGTACTGGTAGTCCTATCACTGTACACCCACTTCATAATTAGGCAGAATCTCATATGTTACAACCCACCATTTTTTATGATAGCAGGACAATATGACCCTTATCACTACCGGCTATTATAATCGCGATTATATAAATACTGGACAATCCATTATTTGATAAGGTTGTACCTTTTGAACCCTTGCAGCCAGTTAGTAGATTAGTCAGGATTATATTGCTGGGGGAGGGGCAAATAAAATAAAATTAAATGAGATAAAATGAAAAATTAAATATAATAACTAGTTGGCGTTGGTTTGCCCGTTTGTCTTTGGAAGATTTCCTTAGGGGTTCGTCATGGGTTCTTGTGTTCTTACTTTATATTCACCAAATTTGCTCGTCGTTCCTTTCCTTTATTGTTTTCTCCTGGTTTTATCTCTTGTTTATTTATTTATTTATTTATTTATTTATTTATTTATTTATTTATTTATTTATTCATTCATTCATTCATTCATTCATTCATTCATTTATATATTTATTTATTTACTAGTTACGTACGTAGTTAGTTCTTCTCTCTATATAAATACAGAAATTATATATATTTATTTATATGTTTATTTATACAGTCATATATGTATTCATACATACTATATGTCTGTCTGAATATATTCATATATATATATTCAGAATACATAAGGGGATGTGACTACGTGTGTTTATTTAATTTGTCACTATGACTTCATATATTTATTCATGTTTTATTTATTGATTTTGAGGGCCGGCCTAAGGAAGGAACATGTGACAAGTCTTTTTCTGCCACTGCCAGACGGTATATTTCACAAAATAATCGTTATACCGAAAATATAGTATAGAGTTTTTATAATTGAAGTTGACATAGTTAGAATTAGATGTAACAAAACACTACACTGTAAAATTCGAGATGTTACAGACAAAATATTTAGAAATTTCGGAACATTATCTTCTACGTTGTTTTTTTTAATCATATTTTAGTTCATGATGGCAGAAAGTTTGATGATGGCACTTATCAAAGACAATATGAAATCATACGTGAACAATACGAGACCAAAACAAACAGTAGAAATTGAAGTATAAGTTTTCATTATATTCTTTGGTAAAATGGACTTTGTTCGTTTGTCAATAATTCAGGTATACCTGGCCAAACTGTACCTACAAAAGGACATATTTGAGCCCAGGAATAACTAGATTAGCGCAAGTATGTGCCAATAACATCAATCACTGAGCACTTATCTAGAACAAAGGCAACAGATGGACTAAGAAACTAACGGAATGGCAACCACGAACAGGCAATAGAAGAAAAGGTCGACAAAATAAAAGATGGAGAGATGAAATTTTAACATACAAAAACACAGCAACATAGAACTGCAGCAAAAAACAGTAAATGGGAGTTTCATCCAACAATGGTTGAACAATGCCCGATGATGATGATGATGATGATGATGATGATGATGATGATGATGATTATGATGATGATGATGATGTTGATGGCTTGACCTACCTTAACCTACTCTATACAGATCCAAACTTAATGACAAAAATCAATAATTCGACTAGCTTCGAAAATATTACCCTGTCATTTACATAAATTTTGTGCTCCTACCCATCAAAATAGGAAATAGCAAGGATCAGAAGTTGGCGCCAAAAGTTCTTTTCAAGAACCATAACTCTGAGATATCAATCGAAATAGCTGATTTAAAATCCATCAATAAAACAGTTTGTTGTTCGTCAAATCGAGGCTCAGACGCTTAGGTAATATTTTGTAGTATCCTTAAAGGTAAATGACATGATTGGGGGTAGTCCTCAAATTGGGCTGAAACTACTCTAGAATCAAGTAAACTATGCAAGGATTCTCCTGTGAAAATCTTGTAGTTAAACGTTGACTCATTCTAAAATAACTAATGTCAATATCCTTCGTTGCAGGCAAACCTGCTGTGTGGATCTCTATGGGTCCTATTTTTATCGTGCCCCGATAGAATTAATGTTCATGCTTGATTCACATTAGAGACAAATCCTTCCAGCTGGGATATCCACTCCAGCTGGTATAAAGTTTGTATATATTTCAACTCATTTGGTTCTTGAGACATTTTCAAGTGGGCATTCTTCTTTAGTGTACTCCTGTTCGAGGAAACACTCTATCTTTGGCTGTTTTGGGTCTGTTCTTTTGTTCACCCTTTTGCATGGCTGCCTTCCTTTGATGTAATCCAACAACACTATTCTATACTATTTCCTATTTTTTCTTCTTCAATGGTGTCTTTCGGAAGTCCTTCATGCCTAAATATGGCCCTATTTTTCTGCCCTTTTCTTTCCCAGATGATATACGTATTGTGATATGCGCTTTATAAAAACATAAAGTAGTTCGTTATTATTATTATTATTATTATTATTATTATCATTATTAGTATTAGTATTATTATTATTATTATTATTATTATTATTATTATTATTATTATTATTATTATTATTATTATTATTTTATTATTATTATTATTATTTATTATGATGATGATGATGATGATGATGATGATGATGATGATGATGATGATGATGATGCTTTTGATTATTCCTATCCATTACTATTGCCCCTCTTTGCTGGTCTTGATCGAGTTTTTTTTCATCCTCTTCTTTTTCCAATACCTTCTCAATTCTGCTATCCCAGCTTATCTTCTCAATCTTCTCAATCTGTCTCCACATCCACAGTTCAAAACTTTTGGCTGGCTGGTCGGACAAACAACATACACATTGAACAGTTTAATATTTCCAGAGCAAGTTTAGAAACTCACGTGGAATATCAGTGTCGTAAAAAGATCTCTATATACGGCACTGGGAATATGTCTGAATAGCGTCATCTACGGTCTTATTCAAACAAGGTCAACGCACACCTGCAACAATTTTCGTACAACCGTGTATTTTATATGTGAACTCGAATTTTCATAATACTGTAGATTACATTGACATTAATTCTTCCGTCCATTTATCATATTGTATACAGCATTTAAAGTTTGATCTTTGTTTTTGGATACTTTTAAAATATTTACATTTTTCATTATAAATTATTAAATTCGACTATTTGTGATTATCATTTATGTATTTGTATTCATAGATTGATTTATTAATTCATATATTCATGAATTCATGTAATTTGTAGATATGTTCATGTATGTATGACTGTATGTATGTATGTTTGTATGTATATGAATGTATTTCATTTGTGCACAGTCATTAGGATTAATGGTAAAGGGACTGGGAGGATTAAAACTGGGGATGGAATCATCATAGCATCTGAAAGTATGTGACATACGAATATGACAGCTACACACTGTCATTATTTTCTTTCAAATAACATCCATGCTATATTCAACTGTGGGAAATTACCAATCACATATATGCATCCATGCACAATCAATCACAATTTAAGAGCACTTCACAAAAATACTTCTATACACATCATGAGAGTGAATTAGTTTCTTGATTTTATTTCAACACAAAAGAATACATTTATGACATAATCCTTATATGTTCCATCAGCTGCTACAATTTACAGCATGCGTATCATACATTCATATTGGCATTATGTGCACCCTGTTTACTTTTGCCCCACTATCCCAATCTAATAAGACATGTTCAGATTAAATCATACTTACATTCAATTTAATTGATTACTTTTATTACAAAACACAAAACACGTAAACAAATTTAAAAATTTTTATTGGCAATTTGGGGGTTCAAAATAAACTTCAACATTATGATTGAATTATCGTTGATGATTATGATTTTTCTTTTCATTTGCCATTTGTCAATATCATATTCATCAATATCCTTGGTTCCTATAAGACTATGTATACTGACACCTATACAGTGGCCACCTAAGAGAAAATGCATGACTTTATTAGACAGGTTTTGTACATTGATTTGTCTCCATACGAATCACTTTAGTGGCCACTATAGAAAGGTTGGCTGCTATAGAATGGTGATTCCTAAGGCACATTTGACTGTAATTAATTTCAATCTAACTGTATTACATGTATTTTTTTCGAAGCTGTGTGGATGTAATGTCCATCTCAAACTTAATCATCCTTCATAAATTTACTCTACAGACCCACAGATAAGTAAATTTGGAAAAAAAAAATTACTTGGTGACATTTGACATTCCATGAATGAGAAATATCAAATAAACATTTGTATACACACATAATGTTCCAGAGAACACAAAACAGATTCATCTCTATATGGAATACCTTATACCTGATTCTGCAACATTCCAACCATCCACTCCTCCCAGTTCCCACCCCCTCCAAAAAAAAAAGGGATACAAATATACATTCTATAAAAAGAGTGCAATTTCAATCTTCTGATTAAAGATCATATGATCACAAATGTAAAAAGTCAAGGAATGTTTATTTCAGTTTAGAATTTTGCTTGTTTTTTCCTTGGCATTGTACATTAACATATATTCTTTTACCACAAATCACCATTTGAAAAAAAAAGTTTTAAAACAATGTTGGCTTTGTTTTTAACTACAAATCTTGACTAAGTCCATTTTGGTTTTTAAACATTTAACCCATTGCATTACTAATCCTGAGATATCTTTAGCTAGGGTTTAAGGAAAATATTTGTTATACCCAAATCAAATTGTCTTCAATGGGCTGATGAACATGGAGTAAATAAAAACTGTACATGTACAGAACTGTCAAAATGTAAATTAAGAACAGATTTACGAATGCTAATACATTAGCAGTAACAGCAGCTGCAGAAGTAGAATAGTAGAAGAAGTGGTAGTTGTTGTGTTATCGTACCAGTAGTCCAGTACAGTAGATGTAGAAGTAGTAGTAGAAATAGAAATAAAAGTAGCAGAGTAGTAGTAGTAGTAGTGGTGGTGGTAGTAATAGTAATAGTAGTAGTAGTAGTAGTAATAGTAGTAGTAGTAGTAGCAGTAGTAGTGGTAGTAGTAGTACGTGTAGTAGTAGTGGTAGTAGTAGTAGTAGTAGTAGTAGTAGTAGTAGTAGTAGTAGTAGTGGTGGTAGTAGTAGTAGTAGTAGTAGTAGTAGTAGTAGTAGTAGCAGTAGTAGTAGCAGTAGTAGTAGTAGCAGTAGTAGTGGTAGTAGTAGTAGTAGTAGTAGTAGTGGTAGTAGTAGTAGTAGTAGTAGTAGTAGTAGTAGTAGTGGTAGTAGTAGTAGTAGTAGTAGTAGTAGGTAGTAGTAGTAGTAGTGGTATATGTAGCAGTACAGTAGTAGTAGAAGCAGTAGTAGTACGTGCAGTACTACTTGTAGTAGTCATGGTAACATAGTATTAGTAAAGTAGTATAGTGATCAATGTTGACCAACTATATCGACGGAAATTTTAGAATTTTTTAAGCAATGGGTTGATAACATTTTAAGTCTA
Source organism: Eucidaris tribuloides (assembly GCA_001188425.1). NCBI lineage: Eukaryota > Metazoa > Echinodermata > Echinoidea > Cidaroida > Cidaridae > Eucidaris > Eucidaris tribuloides. The sequence continues at coordinate 42,124 of JZLH01S0270358.1, forward strand.
AATCTGTGAAAACAAAACCTGGACTTTTTTTCAAACAAAATAACATGATTGAAAGTCCTCAAGTCCATTACTTGCACAATCATTTGTGCACATGTGATGCAACATTATTTTCATGAAAAATGAAATATTATGATCAAATTATGCATTTTTAACTTTTAATCTATGATCAACAGAGATCTTACAGTAAATGTTTACTGTTTTGGGAGCGTACATTGGGTGCTCAACAGCTGCATGCTGATTTACACATTTAATTTAAAGTGTTTAATGTCCATTCGTGATGGTTTACTCCAAAATTTAGCAAGATATCAAAAATGTGGAAATTCGTGTTTTTAGAGTTGCAGGTATCTTGGTTAAAGATAATCCTAAAAATACATTGCTACTTATACACACCCTCAGACAAAAAGTCCTTAAGCTGCATCAGCCAATTTCAACTGGGTGAATCCTCTGTGAGAAATGGCAGACGCTTTGATATTGAGCCATTTTCCATGATTAGGCAGCAATTCTCCATACCCCTCTAAGGCTCTTACTGCGAAAAACCCTGGCTCAGCATCGATAAAGAGCTTCGGCCAGATTTGCCGAACTGAACTGCCGAGGCCACTCGTAAGTATGCCGGCCGCTATGGCGATCACATCCTCGGACAGTCGCCAATGATGGGGATTTTTCTCCGTGGCCACGTGAGCGTTTGGACGTCCGGTCCCTCGCCGGCATTCTTCGAACGGTTCTCGATACGACATACCATTTCCTCATCTGGTACTCCCGCATGATGCGCCGTGGCAACAACAAACTCGACGAACAGGTTGCTCTCTTAGCACCAATGTCATGATCCATCGGAGAAACGGAGCGTCTTGAAGAACTTTTGAGGCGATATCCGGGAAGCGGTCCCAGCCCGTACGCGGAGCGATGACACTCTCGATGTGGATGCAGGGCCTCGAGCCGATCGCTGGTGTCTGGTGGCACAGTGGAATCCCAACCCGGTCGAACACCGCAGTCAGTGGCACACGATGGACAACTAACAGTGGCAGATTGACATAAACATCAAAAGTGTTTTAAAGCACATTTAGGAGCTATAGTTCACACACTCGACATACACACACCCCCACACATTTACCACACACGACACGACACACACATCGACACACCACACGACACACATACACACACAC
>JZLH01S0270414.1:0-12937 GCA_001188425.1 Eucidaris tribuloides
GAGAGTTTAGTTAGTTTACAACGTATGTCTTTTGTTATTAAAGGTTTTCTATTCATATTCATGCAAAAGGCAATAATAATCAAGAAATTCGGTTCACTGAGTTCGGTAATCGTTGTAGTTGTTCACTCGAGTCTATATCACGTTTTCCACGTTGATGTGTAGTGATTCCAATGTGCATGTGTTGCTGACTGTAAACTTCTGACATGGATTGTTTCCTGTCAGAAGATTTGATAGTGATATGGAGAATTCTGGCCAAGTCATGGCAGTCATGACGTCATCGATGATTCTGATGTTGATGGGTTTGTTGTCGGTGAGACAGTGGACGGTGTCATCCGCGAACATGTTGTTGATAACTCAGCTGCTGAATCTGGAAGAAAGCCCTCTTTTTTGCCGTGCATCTCGTGAATTTCAAGAGTAAGATTGTCGTGACACACTGGAATATTTTGTGGATTTCTTTCTTCTTCCACATTAGAAAGAGTAATTTCAATGTCTCTGTTGTCACCGTTCCGTTTATCCCCCGTATACACTCCAGCCGTGCCATTCGTACTATTTACAGATAGTTCATGTTTCAATCGACACCTGTCTGTTTCTACGTCGTCAGCGGCAGAACACCCACACGAGAGACCGAAGCACCACAATCCACAAACTTTGTCACCAGATCCCACCACGACGTTGCTCTTCATCTTCAGTTTACTCTCGAGCTGGGGAAAGAAACACAATTTTATTGCCATACCGAGTGTCCCCCGAAACGATTCACTTTTAAACTGGCCCCCCAATAAAAATTATTTCGATTTTTTTGGGGGAAAAATCTCTACATTATGGAAAGCTGAAAGTTTCTTCTTTCATATACATGTAACACCACAATGTTCGAAACTGCTTTATGCTTGAATGAGCACTGCCCACTTTTCTAAAGGACATAAAAATTAGGTTGCGCAGGAATTGGCTATCCATTGTAACAAAAGATTCAAGCTCTCTGTTATTTTAGAAGAGACTTTAAGCAATCCATATATAAGATTTTCCCAGTTTAAAAGAGTATCTTTTTATTTGGGGGGGGGAGTAGTAGTTAATATATTTATCATCGGTGAGGTGTAAAGTAAAACATGGACATGTTGCTGCATCAATGCCCAGCTGTAAAGCGCTCATTGAAGTTGATATCAACATTCCAAAGACACAATATCTTACTTATGGGACTCGAAGGGACAAGCGATGTCACATCAAATATGTTTCATTAAATGTAATACATTAACATATCCCGCAGTGGTCATAATTTGTATAAACATTGCTCTGACGTCAATGAATCCATAACATATTGAAATATCATTAACTTAGTGACTTAGTGACTTAATGATTAGTCTAAACTTTTTTGAATTACAACTCTAATTATGCAGTTTCCACTGATAAAGCCCTTATTGCTATAAAACCAAATGCCAGTCTTGCCCGGTACCCGGGCCCGGTACCTCCATAATCTTTTCAAAATGATCAATATAATTATGGAGTCATTTATGAGGAATCATGACAATATACAAATGTCACTGATAAAACTGATACAACAAAAACAATAAAAGTTCGATAGTTGATCCGTACCTCTGTTATTTTATCCTCCAATTTTCGATTGTCCTCGGATAGATTGGTGACGGACCGTGCATTGGAGTTACTCATCTCGTTACTGTCTGGACCAGTGGATGTCCTGTTCCTCATCGTGGTAATGTCGTCTCCTAGGGGATGTTTATACACTGATATGATCTAAAATATGAATAATGAAGAATTAGATCAAAATAAATTCATTTGTAAATAAATTCATTATAAATTCATTATGGACAAACAGTGCGAAATAGCGGGTTTTACTTTGTTGTTGAAATCTGCACTCATATAACAATTATAATAATTATGTGTGCGGTAATAGACCCCTTTTGAATTGTGCTTTGGAAAAAGAATCATATAATTTTTACTAACAATTTTTATGGCATTATTCATGTGATCGTTCAAAGTAGCTAGGTCGTGATCACACTAGGCACATTTGATGTAGGGACATGGAGTCGACCCTAGGTCGAAACCACTTCCCCCACTGATGTGAACACAAAACAAGTGGTTTCGACCCTACATCGACTCCACATCCACGATGTGGATCGAAACTACCTGATTGAGGTAGTTTCAACCCTAGGAGGCGAGTTAAAATTCGTAATGTGAACGCAATATGTGGAGTCGATCTGGATCGAATCCACATATACCGGAAGTGACCTAAGCCCTCTGACACGTACCGCTCCATTCACTCCTCTCGGCTGGTATCGTCGCCGCAAAAATCAGTCCCGCTGTAACAATCATGCGGAGTAGCATTTGCCTTTGATAGATGGCAATGAAAGAATCATATATCGCATACATTTGTCGCAATCTAAATTTTGCACGAGATCGGCGAATGCGATTTCTACGGCGAAATGCAGTGTGCAAATACGACACAGCGGCATCAACGTGTAGTTTGTTTGTTTTTACATTTTTTTCAAAGAGGTTACTGTTGCACGCTCTTTCACATACACGGGCAGACTGTGAGCGACACAACAATACCACGCACGGGAGCTTAACCGGCCAATGAGAGAATGGCAACGCAACTTTTATTATGGGACAGTGCAAATACAGTGTCGTCCATCTTGGATATGCCGACTTTCAATTTGTTTCCGTGGTAACGGTGCTTCACTTCCGGGTCATTCTAACATCCGGGTAAGTGGATTCGCGCCACTTACGTCATAACTCACTTTCGATGTGGATTATTGCGGTAGTGTGAACGCGAACACAGTGTGGATCGACACCACTTCACCATGTTCACTACCTAGGTACGAATGTGTAATGTGATCACGACCTAATGTCTTTACTATGCGCTATCAACCATTTGATCTTTCTGTCGGCGATGTGGCCGATACTATACAGCTCTCACTCAGCAACCGAGCAAGTGTCCCAGATGAAACAGTATCTTCCTGGCTATAGTTCTCATTTTAATTCGTCGATGCAGAGACATTAGAGTTTTGGTCAATGCAGTTATCTAGTTTTATACAAAAGCAGTAACAGACCCATTCCTTATAACAATGTTGTGCTACTATTTCAGGTTCACTTACACTGTACATGTATATCATACACGAATAAGGAATTTAATGGCCTTTCTTAATAAAAAAAAAGAAATAGAAATTATGCGCAGATGTCTTGAAATGATGCTTTACCTTTGGAACAAAGACAACGATGAGAGTTATACTCGTACAGAAGATGACGATACAGGCCACGAATGCGAAGAGGGCTGCCGGGTCGTTACCGAGGGAGAAGCTGACACCAACGCCTATCACGCACAAGATGATCACGTTGTAGACACTGATGCCTATCAGCTTGCTGTCGTTGAGAGCAGCAATAGTGACCTATCAATGGTTGGAGGAGATTGGTAGCAGTGAAAATGGTGATATTATTTGGGGAAAATTCATCATACCAAAACGACATATTTTAGATAAGGGAGAAATTTGACATTTGCGTGAATTCGTTGCAGTCGAACACTTCATCATCATCTCCTCCTCTTCTTCTCCTCCTCCTTCTTCTTCTTCTTCTTCTTCTGCTTCTTCTTCTTCTTCTTCTTCTTCTTCTTCTTCTTCTTCTTCTTCTTCTTCTTCTTCTTCTTCTTCTTCTTCTTCTTCTTCTTCTTCTTCTTCTTCTTCTTCTTCTTCTTCTTCTTCTCTTCTTCTTCTTCTTCTTCTTCTTCTTCTTCTTCTTCTTCTTCTTCTTCTTCTTCTTCTTTTCGTCTTTTCCTTTTTCTTCTTCTCCTCTTTCTTCTCCTTTTTCTTCTTCCTAGAATGTGTATCATTACTAAATGATACGCGTTTCATATATCGTTACATAAAAACATGTATTGCTGTAAAAGCAACTGCTTTTATTCGAAAGAATATTCTTTGGTTAAAAATCGTACCTTTCTGGTTTCCCACGCCAGGAACGTCCCGAATATGAGCAGCAACCCTTTATAGACGTATATAGCTCCCAGCCAATAACTTTGGTACTCGGAACGGCAGAAATCAAAGTAAGGTTGTATACGGACATTTTCATCGTCTGGATCCGTCTGAAATAGGCACATAGAGAATCTTACTAGTCAACTTGAAAACTTGATTGCACAACCATATTAATTCAGGGGCGGTGCCACAGGGGAGGAGAGCAGCCGCCCCTTAAAATTTTCAAAAATTGGAAAATCATGGGGGTTTTCACGAAGTTTTGCCCTTTTTGGCATTTTCGTCCCGTTTTGATTTTCGCCCTCCCTATGACTTTACCCTGATTTAATTCTCACAGTTTATTCTGGATCGCGCCAACATTATTGTGTTCATTCAAGATAAGTTTTAAGATATGACAAACAAATATTCCACACGCTGAGACAAAAAAAAGCATTTATGGATATCTGGAAACATTACACCTAGTCATCTAGGGACGAAATATCTTTTCCGGTATTGGAGCTGTTCAAACGACATGAAACAATTTCACTGCAATATATCTTTGGAAAGAAATGTTGTTCTCGTTTTCTTTCTTTATTTTGATATTGTTTTATAGTTGGTATCTTAATTCAGTGCCAACGATTTGACAGAATAAGGCATATCAACTTGCAATTACTCGGGGACAAGAAAATCCACACAGCTCCCTTTTTTTTTGGGGGGGGGGGGAGAGATTATCAATGACTTACCTTTTCGTGTAACTCCCTCCGTTCGACCACCATCGGGTCGATGATCTGCCATAACATGAGAATGAAGACATCAATGAGGAGGAGGATGAACACCATCAGATACAGCTGACTATCACGGATGATCTGCAGTCGACATAAAATAATGCAGAGATTAAATTAATCTCAGTTTCAGTTTCCTAGCATCATTAGCCTGACGTGTGAATAACCCCTCATCAAATATAACGCCTTTTAGTGTTAGCGGTAATACAACATAATAATTAGTCGCATAAAATCTTATGTTTGTCAAATAAATACACAAAAGTATTGAAATAATACGCTTAGATGAAAATAGTTTAAGTCGAAAAATGTCAAAATTGAGAAACAATTCTCAATAAAGTATATAGAAATATAATTCATCATCTCACAAAACCAGCGTTCTCAGTTAATAGCATGAAGTTTTACGTGGTATTACCCATGATCCTTTCAAGCAAAGCCTCCGTCATTAAAATGAATTCTGATAAATATTGATCTTTCTTCATAATTGGTAACTGAAATGATAAATTGTCTTACAAACAATTGATAAGTCTTCCTTCAAGATGTCTTTATATTTAGCACGTTGATTTGTTCATAACCTAACAAAACTAACCTAAGTTACATGTACCCAACCTATAAAGGGCCTATATAGCAATGTAGAAAGTATCAATGCAGTGTCGAACAGAGAAAGTAAATTGTGGAACCAGTGTTGCGTATGATTAATGGACCATACCAGGTGGAATTTATGGATAATTAAGTTGCACTAGAATCGGATTTGAAGCTTCAGTTTAAATCAAGTATCAAAATTCAACTGATATCACAACTCGCATTGCTCTAAATATGTTCTATAGCTGGGAGGACATGCCTCCGTTTCCGTCTACAAAATGAATTGACAGTATTGCTGAAAAAAAAACAATGAACAATATCATTATCAGTGTCCAAGATCTCACCCGTCTTTTCGGTGTCTTGAATGAAGCCACTTTATGTACACGCCACGTCTTGCTGAACATTGCACCAAAGGCCACCACGAAGCCGATACATAATATCCAGGTTCGTAACTTCAACAAACAAACAAAAAATATACAAAATAATTAAACCTTGTTAGATAAATATTCATTGTACAATATTCGCATATATTTGTTGCAAAATCAAAGCAAGTATTTAGTTAGGCTGAAATATTAACACGGTTCATTTTTTTATTATTTCAACAGAAAAAAAACATAGGTGAATAATAATGTACCTTAAGACTGCATTTTTGTAAATATCCAAAAGAAATGTTATTCATATCAAAGAAATCATTACGAGACATTTATACGTGTAGTAAGTATTAAGTTTGAATGTTCTATTTAGAAGAGACAATAGTAATATTTTGGATTTAAAATAAAAATCTTACCTGACAAATGATCTGGAAGGATAACGAGGAGACCAAATTTCCATCGAGGCCGTACAGGAACACCCATATATACACCAATATACTTCCTAAAATGATCAAGTTATTGAGATTTGGGCTGGACATTTTGACATGCCTGCAAATAAGAATAGACAAAGTAAAGATCATTAAGATCTATCAGTCTCATATATATGATAATTAGTTTAGAAGCAACAATAACAACAAATATATCGTCCAATTGTTTTCGATCTCAATCATAAAATGGTTAATATGATTACTAAAAATGAACACATGAGCTCCAAATTTGATTATGTTTGTGCTACCTTGTGTCAAAGAGCGTCAAACATAAAATGCTTCTATTAATTTTTCAATTGTATGCAATACAACATGGGTTCTTATAATGAGGGTTCGTATAAAATTAGACAAAGTCTCATAATAATTTCATAATTATCAGTAAATAATAACTGTTATATCATCGCCTGTAAACAGTTTCTGGTGTGTGGAATTATTCATAGTTAAGATTACAATTTTACCATCATACTTTTCCTATCACTACCTTTGTGGTCTAGCGGCATATTCAAATATATTTTTACAATTAACAGATGAATACAAAAAGTAATAGATATCGCAAAATAAACGTATTACAGAAATTACATTTACATAAATTACATTACAAGTATGTTACTAATTTGTAATCTGTTAAATGCTCTTAACATTATTGAACTTGAAAAACATCAACTCGTAACAGTTTCTGACTTCTCATATAGCATAAAGCCTAAATACAGAAATTACCGAAAGTTTTAGTGTCTTCGAAAAAAATATCAATATCAATTTCCATTTCGTCATATAGACGTCAGTGTTGTGTCAAGGTCGGTCAAGCTGAAGACAAAGCCAAGGCCAAGGACTGGACTTTCGGACCAAGGAAAGGCCAAGGATAAGACCTTCAAGACTAAGGAGGGGACAAGGCCATACATTTTGTCCTCTAGGCCGTCCATGGGGAACACAACACTGACAGACATACGAATCCAACCAGTAGCCTCTGCGTATTTTGAATTCACATGAAAACGTTTTTACAAACCTCTGATTTCGATATTTTATGTTAAACGCCAGAAAGAAGAGTGCAAGAAGAATTCCCAACGATGATATCACAGACATGATGATGAACAGATAGAGATCTATTCCAGTATATACTTCCTTCCTAATGATCATCACTTCAGGCGTTCTATCAAGCGGAACAACTCCTCCTTTGAAGAAAGAAACAATAATATTCATAATCAATAAACATAATTATATGATAAACAGAAGGTCAAACAAACACTACAAACATAATGCCAAGGGCAGTAAATACAACTCAAAGAAATAACATGTTAATCAGCTACCAAACCGTTCAGACAAAAATTTATGGCTATACAGATTATTAAGTTAAATTTCATATTTTGTATTCCTTTTACATGACTGTATAGCCATTTGTGATATCTCAAATCAAGTACGATTTGATACATAAAACAGAGCAAAGTAGGGATAAACCATTTGCCAGAAGTTATTTTACCAGATACACGGTAAGTACATGAACTTTACAACATATAGTAAAGGATTGAGAATCCCGTCGGTAAAAGTAATTGTTAACAATATAAAATACGTGCTCGAACACGTTTGCGATTACAGTTGTTTATCTAGAAATAAAGGAAATATCCACAGAGAAGGTTTAACTTATAGGTTTGATCTTAGGTCCAATTATGGAAAGATGTTCGGGCCAACATTGTTCCAATAATTTATCTGCGTTTTCACGAGTTGAGATTTAACGATATATGACACTGCGGTTAAATATTGTAAATGCAATGCTTTATGAATTCTAAACTCCAAATGCTAACAATTATACATTTGATATCAAAAAAAAATCCGTACCTAAATCTCTGATTAAAACTATAAATGAGTAATAAACTTAGAACGCTTACCTGGCCAAATTAAATCTGAGTCCCAAATGAGCAAATCATCACCAATGGTATAAAGCCCAACTTCACGCTCGAAGTAATCTGAAAAAAAATAATTGCGGAGACAATAATCAGGGAGTTTTTTTTTCAAGTTAATGCATAACACGATAAACAATGTCTTAGCTAGAAACGGCAACCTTATAGAAATGTCCTCAATTTCGGACACAATGCTGTCAGAATCAAATATACTGTTGGAATTTTCTGCTATGAACATTTTTACAGTCCAACATTTCCTTTTTGTACACTTATCATCAAAAATGGCGTGACAGTGAAATTTGTTGTGTAACTTTCTATAATTTCTATGACTGATTTAATACTGATAGCTCGATGCTTGTTTCTCTTTCAAGATAACCCTTTCCTCCTTAAATATATACACCCTAGCCAGTGTTTGGTATATGTTTGATCTCATTTGATTCTGAAGGAAATTTTTTACATTTCCCATTATGTCATTGCCTGTTGTCACTGTGTACAAATCCAAGAGTCAACCATAATTTTCCGCAGCAAACGGTGGTCTCTTCTAACATGTCAGAGACTGTTTTAAACAGTGAAATACATGTCCATAATAAGCTACACAAGACTAGTTAAAGCAAGTGCGAGCGTAGATGTACGGGACAGTACCGCCCCTCCCAGCCTCCCCCCTCCCGGAAAAACGCAATCACGAGATACTGGGACAATTCCTGATCATATTTTTGTGAACTACGCTGGCTGAAATTGTGTTTCATCATTTACACACTAAGAAATAATAGTGCAATTGAGGTGCACAAAATGTCGTATTATCAGCACCTTAGCAGTTCTGCGCCATTTAGGGTACAATCTAACACTTTGTACCTGTTAGAGTACACGTCTGACAAATTGCATCTCCTCCGACGGTGGAATGTGTAACAAGTGTACCCTGAAGAATTCAAAATTGTACCCATAAGCGCGCGCGCTGATATTGGGGCAGTTTGTGCAACCCCAATTGCACCCAAAATTCTTTGTTAGTTTTAGTCCTTCAGTCATTTCACCCTGTATAAATTTAAAATTTTACGAACGTGTTTTATCATGTGCAAGCATTCAAACGTTAAAAGGCATTTACCGATCAACATTATCAACATATCAACAGCAATACTGTAAATATTTATTAATTCGAATCATGTTAGTAATAGATAATCAATACACTTGAAACGACGTTTAATTGGTTTATTGAAAGTTAAACGTCACTCGACAAAATTCTGTGCATGTGCGTTTGAGTTTGAGTTTGAGTTTGAGTTTGATGTTTTATTATCCAAATAATACATTGCGAACAATACATTGCGAAACTCAAAGTTTTACAAAAGTATTAAAAGGTTAAATGGGACCAGAAAATAGCATTAAATGCTAATCGTGTCTGGTACCATTAACACACATAAGTAGCACAACAATGAGAATACAAGAAGAAATAAATATGAATAAAATGTTGAATACATACTTAGGCTGCAAGCTATTCTACATCTTGTCTAGAATATATTCTGTGATTAAATACAAAGCTTTGGTATCTTAAGTAAATAAAATGATAAAGGTTTATCAAACATAACACTGTAAAAAATTACCGTATTTTTTACGGAGAAATTACGGACAACCGTAAAAATAATTACGGCTATTTTAACTGTTAATTTTTACGGTTTACCTAAAAACCTACGGTTTTACGGTGGAAAACTGGTAAAAGTAACGGTAAACCGTAAAAATTACGGGAAAGGGTCGTGCAGCGACTTGCCGACCCATTTCCCGTGAATTTTTTTTACGGGAAATGGTCAGCAACTCGCTGCACGAACCTTTCCCGTAATTTTTACGGTTTACCGTTACTTTTACCAGTTTTCCACCGTACAACCGTAGGTTTTTACGGTAAACTGTAAAAATTACAATAAAATAGCTGTAATTATTTTTACGGTTCCCCGTAAAAATATGGGGCAATTTTTTTACAGTGAATGTTTACAAAAAAGGCAAGAACCTTGGTTAAAAGTTCAAAACAATTAATTTCACTAACATTTGAGATATTGAGAGTTTTACAAAAGCAATGAGAATATAGTATAATGAATAAATATGAATAAATGTTGAATACATACTTAAGCTACATGTATAAGCTATTCTACATCCAGTCTAAAATATATTCTGTGATTAAATACAAAGCTTATACAAAGTTTATATGAGTCAGGGCTATGTTGTGAGTTTTGGTGGTGTAGAGTATGCATTATGTAGTTTGGCGTTTATTATATATCACTTCTACTGATTAGAATGATTTTTTTTAACTTCTTACCAGCATCTTGTGAACAGATGAACGGATACTGCTCAGAACAGCCGACTACTCGCCATCGATTTCCGTTGTTAAAGTCTACTACCTGACATTGTGTAGCAGGTATCCCTGCATCTGACTGTTCTCCATCACTCGTGGGGTCAAAAGATTCGCCATCGACTGAGAAATAGTGACCTACATACCTGGATTAAAAGATAATGGATAAGAATAATCGACTAGGATTCAGGTAAGTTTGGGAGGAGCAAATGTTAGTGATATAGTTTTATGAACGGGTGCTCGTAAGCACTTATATGCTATATAACAATGAGTTAGAATACGATCGCACATCATCTTCAACATTTATATCGCAATAATGAAATATAAATATTGACGATGAATCACTCGTTTAAAAAATACGTTATGTAATGCAGTAAATAAAATATATGTATATATGTATAAATATTTCATGAAAAGCGGTCCAACACTCTATTTCATTAATTGTTTTCAAGGTTATTTCCTTATATTGATGCATCAAACACTTTGCAGCAAAATCTAAATTAAAAAATCGTTTGGGACAGACACTTAAATGGGAATTTATTGATGAGAGCTAAGTATTAAACCTTCCATAAAATAAAGCTGCCACTGATTCCCCTATTATCGTATTATTCCCACTATAGAAATCACAAATTAAATTATTATTCATCCCATTTGTAGGATTGTATCTCTAAAATATCTGCAAGGATCTTTTTTTAGTCCGAATTTGTGATTATTTGAACCACGTCTTCGTTACATACTGCCCTCTCCATAGCATAATCATATACACGTATATACATGCGTTCCACCTTTTCCGAACGTTCATGTTCGGTAATTATTTTTTATTTTCCTCTCCAATCTATATGTACAGTCAATACACAAGCGTAGATTTGTCTTTGATTTTATCGGATAATTTGTTATAATATCAAAATAGTCACAATTGACACTAAAATTAGCAGTCTTTTCGATCTGCAATTGGAGGTTATTGTTAATCCATGTCTACCAGCCATTACATGATGTCATATACCCCTACACGACATTTTGTTTGGAATTCTGGAAATTCTAAATGATTATTACCAGACAGTATTTGCTTGGTAACGCGAGTCACTCCACGTTCGTTGTAACGTGTCCATCTCTGTCCGATTCCTGATTCTAGCCAGGGAATACCCGTTAGCTAAACACGAGTTCCTCGCCTCCTGGAAATCTTTGGCGTTGTCGACAAAACTCAGGCAAGATGACCCGCTCAGGACTTGGTCACTTTGAAGACATCTGGCTGTTGTCAAGAGGATACGATTATTGAGGTTTCACACATTTCTTGATTTTACATATTATTTATCTACTCTCAGACCTATGTACATGTATTGGATCATGGGCGAAACAAATTTTAAATAACAGAGCGTGTATTACCTCAGTACTTTGGGAAGTATGTCAAAAACCTTGTTTTGTACATAAAAGAGTAATTATTACGTATTAGCTTCATCATACTTGTATGAATATTAAATTTTGATTGGGATTTCATTGCCGCTGTTCTTGTTCTTGTTGGGAATTCTGTGATCTTAAAAGCCGCAATCCGTCAGTGTCTGGTTCAAATAAGTAATTATGAAATACAACAATCAACAGAAGAATAAAATAATGGTAGTGATATGTTTTTGAACGAGTAAGCAAGCTACATAAACTTAACTGTATTTACTCTAAAAATCGTTTTAATATAGCCATGTATATGGTCAGAAATATGTCCACGTGTTTTGGTTATTTCAGCACCGATTTTTTTCAAGCGTTGTATAACATCGGTCCAAATAGCCATAAAAGTTTACATTAACAAAAGAACCAATGTACACACAGACATGTTTATATAAAATGACTTACGTTGCAGCTGCTCTAGTTTTGTAATGCCGACTCTGTCTCCGTCCTTGAAGCTGACAGGTCCCTGTAATACGATGGAAAGTGACAAGAATTCTTTATTTTATAAATTATCATAATAACATCAAGATGGATAATACAAGTATACATTGCAGATGTGCACGAGAGGCAGAACGTGTATTTTTTGATTTGTCTGTTTTGGTTTCAAACATATATATACGGTCCAATATCATGAAACTATTCGTTTCAGTGCGAATATATGTCCACTGTTGTTATTGCATTTTTCTGAACATGGAAAAAAATATTCATCAACTATCAACAATACGTATAATTACGTAGATTGCGTTGCTGTTCCTCGAATCCAAAACCTCATTATTGAAATTCTTTCTGACTATGAAAGCCATCAAAACCAATAAGTTTACCCCAACGTATAACGCAAATCATCTAAAGAAATCTCTCTTAACCTTTTCTAAACTTATTAGTTTACTCACAGAAAAAATATCGAAAATGCCTATATCGTTTATGCAAACTGAACTTGTCGGGAATGAAAAGTGTGGTTATTAACGTTAAGATTGATTTCAAATAAATGCATTTGGAATCATCCGCGGGGAGGAGAGAGCACGTTGGGCATTTGGAGAACTTACCGTCAAACCATCGAAGTTGGTTTCATTGAGCAACTTGAAGAAGAGATAAGCCATCTCTCCGTCGTCATA
>JZLH01S0270525.1:6059-23020 GCA_001188425.1 Eucidaris tribuloides
CATCAATCTTTGACGTTTTTCTTTCCCGTAGGGTGTCACAATTCCATCCCAGCGGCGATACGTTGAATACTACGGCGACCTCATTATCAAAGAGTTGGATTACAAGCCGACGACGCTGCTCCTCGTCAGAATCGACCTTCACACGATACCGATGTTCAACGGTGGTACTTGTTCGCCGGCATTCGTCATCTACCAGCAAAAAGTCAAAATCTTCTCGTCACAACCCCAGGACGTATGTAGTAGTAGTAGTAATCCAGGTTTTAAATCCGGTTTAGTCCCCGAGTACGGGGGTGGCCAGATTTACCTCACACTCACAGAAAATTGCTCTTACCCCCTCCTATTCTCCTCCACCACTTACTTCTTTCATGTCTTCTTTGGTCGCCCCCTTCCTCTCTGACCATCCACCTGAAACTCGAGCACCCTTCTCAAAACGTGATCAACATCCCTCCTCAGCACATGTCCATACCAACGTATTCCGTTCTTCGTTGCCATCTGATCCACTGCTTCTTCCAAACCCAAAATCTGCATGAAATCCTCAGTCTTCCTGTCCATCAGCTTGACACCACACATCGCTCTCATCATTGCTCTCTCTGTCCTTCTCAGAATCCCCATCTCGTTTTCACTCAAACACCATATCTCACTCCCATACAATGTCCCAATCGCATGCAACTCCTATAAACTATTCCTTTCATGTCCAGGGGAAACCTTTTCCCATGTAACAACTCTCCACATTCCCTAAACTTCAACCATCCAAATCTTGCTCTCACTGTCGCAGCTGCCCTATGTATTAATACAATAAGAGCCTAAAAATTCCATCGATTTTTCACAGATTTGTAATGATGTAATACATGATAATTTGTTTCATACTCAAGACTGATACATTTTTTTTATTGCATGTAGTAGAAATGTAGAAATATGGACATATACTTTGGGACCCATTAAAAAAAAACAGGAACATAAATATGGTGATTTTTTTTCTTCATTATCCAAGAGACTTTGTAATATTTTTCTGTTTATCTGATAGCATGTTCTTTTCTGAGCAAAACAGCATGGGGTTGTAAATTTTTATTCATTGGTTTCCATTTTAGAGCCAATTTTACAAAGCAGTGCATTTAACTTGTTCTAGCGGTAAAGTGGTAATAATATATCTTATGGATGGCATCCTATAGAAATAACACGTAAAGTAGAGCGCACATACCAAATTTTACATAAGTTCACAGAAATGGCCATAAATTGAAAAGTATCTAACCAAAAAGAAATGATCTTGGTGTCATAAAATGGTTTATTAGATGAACTCTATAAAGATGAACAATTATTTTGGAAAATAATTGCAGAATGTACCATTCCTTTTTTGGGGGGCCACCTAGTATAAGAAACTGCAATGCATCCAATGAGATTATTTTCCATGTGTTTAGGCAAGGGAGAAAGATTAAAGGGGAATGAAATCAAGACATCTACTTGCATTCAGAGAATAGATAACAATAAGAGAAAGAAAATGGTGAAAGTTTGAACAAATTTGACTGAACCGTTCAAGTGTTATAAATGTTCAAAGTTTACATGATCCTCATGTATGGAGGATTCTTAAATTGGCAACACTCACGCTTTTTGAGATGAAAGTGTGGAGAACTCCCCATTGGTTTTGTACACAAATTTTCACAAATTTACGTTTTTCTGAAATGTCAGTTGTGAAGGTTACCGAATTCTTCCAGAAAACATGTACAAATCATTTTTGCTGGGATATACTTGTACAACAAGCAAGAGGCAATCAGATATTTCACAAAACATGAGAATAAGTGAAAATTTGTGTACAAAGCCAATGGGGAGTTCTCCACACTTTCATCTCAAAAAGTGGTAGAGTTGCCAATTTAAGAATTCTCCATAACAACGATTAAATAAACTTTGAACATTCATAACTCTTGAACAGTTCAACCAAATTTGCTCAAACTTTCAGTGTTGTATTTCTTTTATTGTTCTGTATTCTCTGAGTACAGGAAGATGTCTGGGTTTCATTCTGCTTTAATTTCGTTTGTTTGTGTGTTTGTTTATAATGAAGCTTTAGAGCAAGATAAAGGAATGGCATCATTCATGTCTTCATGATATAGAATGCATTTCTTCTGCTCCTATGACAGGCTCCCAAGAGGACAGAAAAGGTGATACGAATGGAGGTGCCCCAACCTGTTCCAATATGTGGAGACATCAAAGTAGAATTTTTCAACAGACCAAACAAACTGAAAAAGGTATTTCCTATAACATCATCACCTCTTCTAGTTCTACTTTTCATTGACATTAAAAGATTGTGTTTTGTGATTTGTGCAGCCTGAAATGATCATATTGAGCAAATGAGCTAAAATCTTTTATAATGTTAACACTCCACCCAATACTTCATCTTTTACATACCCTTTGGGCTGAAAGTTGGCTTTCATTTAAGTAAGGCATGTAAAAATTCAAAGTGAATTTACCTTAGAAAGATTAGGCTAATTTGGAAGCTGGAAATACTTTGAGAAACACAAATGTATTAGAATTTGTATGTGATGATTAGAATTTTGGAGGGCATTAATTTTTCGAAAATTGTATTATGTCCTCATAAAATGGCTTATCATATTTGCAACTGTTTCCACTAGGCGGCAAGATTGGGGAGTGTCCACAGTTTGTTGTATGTCCACGATCTGAACATGAAATGTTATATTAATAATAATAATACATATGATTTATATTGCGCCAAATCCACTCTGCAGAGTGCTCTAGGCGCAGGGTATACTATAGAATTTTGGGGGAGGGGAGTTGAAAAATGGGAAAAATGAAGTAATCAACTGGATGCATTAAACAAGTAAGATTTTAGACTGCGTTTGAATGACTCTGGGGTATTGCAACTTCTAATAACTGCAGGTAGGCTATTCCATAGAGCAGGACCAGCGTGAGCGAAAGCTCGTTCCCCCCATGTTTTTGTAGATTTAATGTCCCACATTTGGCAGTGATTACAGTTATATACACACACTCACCTTATAAAGGTCAGTGACATGATTTGGAGAATGAAAAAATGCTTCTAGAACCAAACTGGTTGAAAGATATATCAATGGATACACCAGCTGGAGTGTATTTCCTGGCTGGAAGGATTTATCTTGAATTTGTTGACTTAAGCCAAATCAAGCATGAACATACTAGCATTTTGTTTCTCTCGAGCCTCAATAAAAATAGACCCCAAAAGAGCTACACAACAGATTTGTCTGTCACAAGGCTTACTGATGCAAGCTATATGTTAGAACTTTGGACTACCAAATTTTCACAGTAGAATCCTTGCACAGTTTACTTGATTCTAGAGCAGTTTCACCCCAAGTTGAGGACTACCCCCAATCATGTCATTTAGCTTTAATACTTCCTGAACAGTCATGCATAATAATTGTTTGTAAACCAAAATGAAAAAATAACCAGGTAACCATGTTAAAATGGCTTTATCTTGTCTCCTGCATACAGTACAGGATTGATTGTTCCATTTTTGGTTTAATACGTTATTCGTTGCCAACTTGAGTATGAATGATAGCCTTTACGGAACAATAACCAGGTAATCATGTTATAATGCCCTTATTCTGTCCCCTCCCTACCATATAGGATCGAATGTTCCATTTTTGGTTTAATACATTCTTCGTTGCCAACTCGAGTACAAATATTAGCCAGCGTCTTGCCAACGGAGCCGACAACGTGTCGCAGTGTAGCGAAGACTTGGATGCGGCGGACTCTGACTGCATCGTCCTGAGGCTCCAGAAAGATGAACTCGATCGTGCCAACAAGGACAAGCAAACAGCTGTATTCGCCAAATTTCAAGGTTCGCAACACTCTTACATTTGTCCTTTGTTATTTGGGGGTTCTGGTAGGATTTAAATGACATTGTGGGTTCATTGTGAAAATCAGTTGAAAAATATTAAATAGTCAATGCATGCATATCCACAGCCATGTCCTGTAGGATAAACAATCAATTTGTGATGATTTCTCAGAAATTTTTAACAAACAGGCACAAAATATTTTTGGTTATGTTGTAATTATCCCACTAAATTGCAATACTGTGACTGAAAATTTGCATCATCCTGATGCAAATGTAAAATTGTGCCTTCAGTTTCACATGTTTGTACTGAGGAGGTGTATCTGATTCTCTCCATGAATTAGTGGTGGTTAGTTGTTAATGGCACTGGTAGAAACACAAGAGGCTCAGTGCGAGTTGGCTTTTCTTGAATTTATATACTGTAAAACACTATAATTTCGCGACATGAAACTTTCGCGAATAGGAGCCGATGGTCATTTCGCGTACATAAAACTTTCATGAATCACCGAACGTGAAAAAATAAATAAATAGAGTGAAATTGCTAGGAAGAAGCATTTGGGTGTTTTATCAATAAATCATCACAGTAATTTACAAAAAATATTGGTTTTGATGCCTCTGAAACACCGTTTCATCAAATGTAAAAGTGCATAACAACTGTCGTAAGTGATCGCGCACTAAAGTTACATGATCTCTGTAGTCATTTGACTTGTACAGTACATGGTATTGTATTGGCATTCAACAAATTGTGGAACGTTAGACACAAGTTTTTGCGTGCATTTTACTTTTGCAAATATTGACCCCTCGCGAAATTCGTGAAAGTTAAATGCTCGTGAAAATTTCTGGTTTTACAGTATTTCCATTACATCTTGCTCAGTTGAGATAATATTCCACTCATGGTTAATTCAGTGGGTCAGCGATTGTCTTTGTGAGATTTGTATCAGAAATAGGTGTAGGTATTTCAACTAGTTTAGGGAATTCATTCATTTGTTCAAATGTTGGGTTAGATGCTTTTTGCGTATATATCTAAACATTCAAAACAAAAATAATAAATTTGATTGTTATTGTTTGCGATAGCTTTCCATTCCTCACAACAAATTCATGTTTCTACCCTATGTGAACGTAGACCATTGACTTTGTAGTCTCTTGAATAGAGTGGAATAACAATTGTGAAAGTACGGATGATATATCTCAATGTTTATTTCTCTGTAAACTCTCGCAGGTCAAGTGCTACTTCAGGCGGGTTGAGAGTGAGAAGCCGAGGAGACCTTCGGGTGACAGCAACGACCAATCATCGGGGACGAGTAGCGACAGGGAGAACAGCGACGTGGAGGATATCTCCGACACGGACTCAGAATCAGAATGGGATGCCACGGAAATTACGCACGTATGACATCGTTCGAAATACGAAACTGAGCCTTGGGTGATGATCTGACCCGAACTTTATTGCCAACAATTCAACGAGACTGCATGGAGAAACGAAATGACATATAGTTTTTGATATCGTGTCTGCCATAGTGTTCTAGTAGATGTATATGTCTGCGGACATTCGCGCACAATCACTTATGTGTAATATACATGGAGGTGTGGCCGTGGAAATGTACGTGTCAGTGAATGAATAGTTTCCACTCCGAGCTGCTGTTTGACAGAACTCTGTAAGAGAGGCGTGGACAGATTAGCGCCCTAACCGTGTGGATTGTTGATCAATCTGAGCCCAGAAGAAGAGTGATCTTCATGTGCATTCATACATGCAAACTTATCAATGCATACAAGTATTTTTATATGTGGGGTATTAACATATTGTAGTCGTCCCCTGTCTATAAACCACAAGCTTTTCAGTGGACATGTTTGCATGCACATGTATAACTTACGTCACATGGAATATCTGTGTGCAAAGGTTTTTTTCTAATCACTGACCAAAACAGTAAGTTGTAGCTGACACAATGTCTGCTGTTTTTTTAATGTATATCAAATGTGCATTCCTCTTTGCATGTTGTTTATATTTACAATGAGCATCGGTGACAAGCTCTGTCCCTCACTTCCAGGAACTGACAGACCCGTATCAGAAGTGGAAGAACCCCAAAACGTCTAGGAAGCGGTAGATTGATAACAGTTGGTCTTGATGTGCAGGTCACTTCTAGACAGTTGTCAATGTTTGTAGGAAACTGTTTTCCCAATGTTGCAATCGAGTCTGGACTCGATTACAGTTTGAGTAGACTTAGAGTCAGAGTTGGCTTGGAATCACAGCATAAGCAAACTACAGCATGTTGTTTTATTAAGGACTTAGACTCAGAAGTTGGTGAACTTGGTGTACACACTTTCATCAATTAAATTGTGTACGCAATTCAAGTGGTACATACTAGCAAGAGTAATGATATATTCCCTCAAATAAGCGTCTGTACATTGTATGCAGACCAAAGTATGAAATATAAAATCAAATCATATGGTAGAGGTTTTCGTTTTCACATTCAAACAATCAAGATTCCACTCTCGACAGAGCCTCTATTCCACCAGCAAAATCGGTTTTGAATGAAAAGGAATCAGCTTTGGTCCCAGTGTGAATTCCAGTTTCTCTATGAAACATCTCCAGTTCATGTGCTGCAATAATGTCTAGGTGTATGTGTCAAATGGAAGGTTATTTGCATTATAATTATTTGTTGAAATTTGTGTAAAATTATAGAATTCCTTAAGTGTAGTTTTGACACATTTGTGGGAGTTATATTGGTAGTTTCTTGCAGGTCAAGTCTTCTGGGTTTTTTTTAAGTTGTGTACAGTTTTTTGTGTTCACTGCCATAGTTAATGGTTAACCCAAACCTTTGTATTGCCAGCAGGAACAACCAAAAATTTAATTCAGGAGTTATACCCCTTATGATAAATAATCAGAAAAAATAATTGGTTTTGCCAATGAAGGTTGACACACCAAGTATGAGAACAATTCTAATTTGTAATTCACAAATTTTGTAATTTGTGTAGGATTTACAAATTTGCACACTCTAAAGTTGAAAAACAGTAGGGCATTAACTCTGTACAATATCTGTAAGGGCAGTGGCCTTCTGCCTATCAAGCAGTATACAATTAACAAAAAATACAGTCGAAATATAAAAAATAACATTGATCAGTCAGAAAATGCTGTTATGGTGAGATTTGTTGTAGAGGTTTCAATCAGCTCAATTTCTATCAGGGACAGAGATTAATTCAATACCGCTAAATGAATGCCTGTTTCTACTCCAGTAAACAAATTCAAGACAAATCCTTCCAGCTTAAATATACCGTCTATCTAGTATATATTGGTATATGCTTCAACCAATGTTGGTTTTGCGCGGTAGTGTACTTTTATGTCTCCCAATTATGTCACTGCCCTTTAAGTGTGCGAATTGTTGGTGCTGTTGGCATGGTTTATTCACTAGGAGAAGGATGTGTGGATAGCTTTACAAGCCGATGATAACACCTCAAGATTAGCAATTCACATCAGAATATGGGCAAATTTGAGAGGGAGAGAGAAACTAAAAATCTGTGAAATGCAGGAAAATCAGAATATTCTTAATACTTTACTAGAGCTGTCACGGTGAGACAAAAATTAAAATAGTCCCTTGCACGCTATCTAGTAATTATAAGAAGGATCATCTTATACTGTTGTGACCTCACCCAGAACCCCCCTCTCCCCCCCCCCCCCCAGCCCACGTCCTTTTTCAATTACCAATTACGCATGTCCTTATTCAAAACTTAATTACCTGACCATAGAGTTTCCCTAGTGTCCAATTTAGTCTGATCTTGATTTACTTTAATCAATGTTTTGTGTGCTGAATAAATGACAGCTCAGTAGACATTGTGGGTACTTTCCTGTGGTGCACATTTTGTATGTCTGGCATTTTAAGACTTAAGGAAGTAATTCAGCATTTCCTGATTTCCAAGTATTGTGCAAATTTCCAAGTTAATGTAGGGGAATATATGAGTGAGCACAGACAGCAATACCGTTTATGGAAATATCAATACCTCCCACCCCCACCCCAACGCCTTTCCACTCTCCCTCCCCATCCCTTCCCCTTTCACCTCCCCTCCTCCTTTCCCTTACCCCTCCGCTATCCTGTTGGTAATCATTGTATGTAACATACAGCCAACTGGGAAAAGTGGCAAAATTATTCTCCTTATACAAGAAGATTGATTCGTTCAGGATCAAAACAGTCTAGCTTTTGAAGATTGTGAAATATGCATGAAATGTATGTTCTTACAAAGAAAAATATATACTGAAAGAAAATTAATTCAGAATGCAAAGATGGTACAATATTTTATGAGAAATCTGTGAAAACAACTCCATATTAATCATACAAAGAGCAAGATAAAATTGTCACTGGTATGGCAATATTGTTATCAGCATTGTTTAGTACAGTAAGAGATATTTAAAAAATGAAAATTGGTTCCTTGTTGACTTGTGTAACAATGTGGAATGTTATATGAGAAGAAAAAAGTCGCGAATGGAAACGACCAACTGAATATTCACATTCTTGCCACATTTAAAGCTGTTTTGGAATATGGAGAATGTCTAATCTAATAATTTATCATTGAAATGTCAAAGTAATGTTTTCCTATTTATGAATGAACAACTCAGTAGTTGATGTAAGATTTGCTGCAAAGTATAACAAAATGAGAATGGAGGAAGAGGAAAATACCTGATATATGATGAAACCGTACAAGCCCCACCAAACCGTTGACATGGGCGAGTAGTTTACCACACATTTCAATCAATTTTACTGATCTGTAATGTTAAAAGGGTTAATCACATTACTTTGGTTGTCCGGCAGAAGGGCCATTGCATATGTTCCCAGCCAGAAGGGCCTTAACAGTAAAGTTTCTCTAATTTGAGAAATATTGCCTTGTTTGATATATGCACTTCACAGACTGACAGAAGGATCTAAAAATATCACACTACTTTGATTTCATGTGAAAAGCGCCAATGGTTTTCAAGTTAGAGACAATTTAGTGTTAAGGCCCTTCTGCCGGGAACATATACTAGGGACCTTCTGCCGGACAACCGACAATAAATGATGGAGAACAGGCAAATGAAAGTTTCTAAGATCCATGATATTTATTAATAATCCATGTTCCATGAAATTTGATTGTCTCTCCTCATTAATTCATATCTCCTTGATATTAATTAATTCCTACCTGACTTCTATAATAAGCTTTAATTATCTGTCAAGAGATTGAGAAATGTCAAATCAGTAAATTAGGGTTTCATTGATACATTTTGTTGTTTATAGTTTTCATGTTTTATAATTATTTCATGTTTTATAATAGGAAAAAAATGCTAAAACAGCCATCACAAGTGATACACATTATATAATTTAGTCTACTCCCTCCTCCAGTACTGGACCTGATTAAAAATATGCGATCTATTCAGTGTTAAGGATGTTTCATGAGAAGCTAGCAGTAAGAATGTATGAAAAGGTTCACACAAATTTTTTCACAGAGATAAGATTCTTGACTTTATCACCCACTGGAAAAGAAAATGAAGTTAGATTAATTTGAATGAAAAGGAGGATATTCACAGAATATTTGAGGAAAGATGGGTAAATGACGAGAAAGTCACAAAATTTCCGTCATAAAAATAATTACTATTGTGGAATTTAATGAAAATATCAAATTAGTAACTCAGATATTTCTATGAGCGTCATAGAATTGCGTATTTGATGATCTTTGCAACCTGACAAATTTATAGAAAGAATTCAGGGCTCTGGAATGAACTAGACAATAGAAATGTGGTCTCTCGAACTAAACATAGTCTCCAGTGTTGACAGGAGTTCATGAGTTAAAAGTCCATGTTCATTGTTAAATAGACCTTTTCCACTTGTTTACATCGTAACTTGTGACTTCAAGCCAAGTTCAAGCTCTAAACATTGGGCTAAAGCCCCGACTCAAACACTTGTGGGCTATTGTGGGATAATCTGGACCTAGCTACGTTTTATGTAAATTTGGGATTCACAGAGTCCAATTCACAAATTTATTGGTCTAGCTGGAAGTTTGAAAAATATTGGGCAAACTCAAGACCATCCAAATATTTTTCAACTCACAGCACGACTGATAAATTTTGTACTGAATGAACCCAATTTTCTTATGTATTTAGGATCTTCCTCACAATCTGTGCTGTTTATCTACCCTCAGCAAGACCAATGACATTTGTATTGGACAAAGAAACAATCCAAATTCATCATTATTCATTAATTCAAATAAAATTGCAAATAAAAATTAGCTGCCTTCCAATTTGCTGACTTTGTGAAGTCAGTACCGTAATCCTTATCACAGAGCAGTGAATCGCCAGTTTGTGAAACTATTGGATTCCCGATATCGAAACTTACAAATGGATTTGGGTAATACTAAATGATACGTCAAGTTCATTCTTTATTGGTTGTGCTATTGGTTCGCCTTTGATAATTGTCATATTGGAGGAAAGATTCTGAAAGCATAATAATTATTAAAGCTGAGCTCTGGCACTAGATTTTGTTAGAATTGCAATGCCATACAACTCATCAAGATTTATAAGTAATGGTAACTGGAACAGCCGAACTGTAAAATTTGCATTGTAAATGGTAACTAAATTGAGAGGTTCTGAAATAAGATATTTAAAAAATGGTTTATACTGAATGGAAATTGATGTTTGAAACAAATGATCTCTGCTACGACACATACAGACCATGCAATATTCATATTGTCTGTCTGTCCTGTGGTTTTGAGATTACCCAATTTACATTCTCGGACTTTAAAATAATGACTTTTTCGCATGATTGTAGTATATTAACTGTGATATGGTAATATTCATGATCACGAACACTGTAGCATACAGACAACAGAAGCTGCCTTTACAACCTTACACTAGAGTGTAATTGACTTGTGTGTGTGCAAAATTGTGCCATAAGTGTATCCATGGTCATATTATGTTGGTCATGGCACACACAGAGTTAAAAGATGTGTTCAGTAACATTTTTGTAGTGTACTGTGATTTTTTATGCCTCCAACAAAGTTGCCAGAGGCATCATGTTTTGGGGTTGTCTGTCTGTCCATCCGTCACTGGTTCTTGTTACCGCACTAATTTAAGAACAGCTGATCGGATATTGATGTAATTAGGACTTCGTATGTGCTATGAGGCAACAATGAACTGATCAGATTTGGAGTTGAAAGGTCAAAGGTCACACAGCCTGAAATATGTCTGATTTGGGCTCGTTACCGCAATAACTTTTGATGTAACTTGGGTGAAATATATATTATATGGCACCAGTGAACTGATTAGATTTTGGAATTGAAAGGTCACCATGCTTCATACATGTCTGATTTGGGCTTGTTACCACAATAACTCAAGAATGGCTTACCAGATTTTGATTTTACTTGGGTCAAGTATGTCGTATCAGGCACTGAAATTAGATTTTGCAGGTGAAAGGTCAGAGGTCACAAGTTCTTACACATATCTGATTTGGTCTCACTACTGTGGTAACCTGAGGCTTTTCAATATAAATCAAATTGGAAGGGAGTGCAGACTGCAGAGGCATACCCATCGACTGCGCGCAGCCGAACTGCTCTAGTTTAAAAATGGTCTTTAAATGCTGATTATGAAATGTGCAATCTTCCAGCGTGTTAGCTCGAAACATCAGCATTTATATTGTTACACTTTTAGTCATTATTCAGGGTGTAAAGATTGTGTAGTCAACAGACAAGTGAGCCTGTTGTGTATCATTATTTCCATACCAACCAGCTAGAAACTTATTTTCATGCAAATTGGGAAGACTAAATCATGATATGCTAAAATTTGAATATGTTGTTGATGGCAGAAAAAAAACAGCATTCATATTTGACTTGGTAATCTTTATTGCATGACATGTAGAATTACTTCTAAACAATTTATGAGTATGTCAAATATTTTATATAAAGAGCTGAATTGTCAGAAGTGTTTGTACATGCAATTCCAAGCAACATGTGTCAAAGTTATATAAAGCCACTTGCTTATCCTCCACTTTATACTGAAATTGGTAGAATTTTGGTTACATTTTACATGTTTGTAATCGTCACTGTAAATGCCCCTCCACTCAAAACTATGTGGCTCTGTGTAAAATGGTCAAACATTGTTCCATTGTATATATGATGCTAAACCAGAAAGAAGAGAGATAAAACAGAAAATAAAAGGTTTATTTTTAGGCGTATATACATGTATATTCATGATCTGGTTGTTTGTGCATGTCTGTGGGAAGGATTCTGTATGTGTGCTTGTTAGCATTTGTAACTTCTGGCTCATATGAGATAAGATGGGTGGTACTCCAATTGGGACATGTGTAGATGAACATAGAAAAATGAGTGTTTAAAACATATAATACATAATACCATAATAGTTTGAGATACATGTAAGAGAAATGATTGTCATTGTATGTGATTTGTGTGTGTGTATGTGTGCGCGCATTTCATATGATTGGCGATTATTGTCAGAAGGAAAAAAGTGTATTTGTAAACAATTATTAATAATATGTATTAGAATATTTATTTTTGGTAAGACAGGGTAATTTGATCTAAACTCAGTAGCGTAATTAACTAGTGAAAGATGAAATATTTGAGCTTCTGTTTACTTGAAAGGTTGATAAGCTTGAATTTAGGGTTAGAGGTAAGGTACGGGTAGGGGTAGGATTAAGGATTAAGCCTAGAGTCAGGATTAGGGTAACAAGAAGGGCAACTAAAAGCGGACAAGTCGGGTTGAGTGCATAATGAGTTTATCCCTTGCCCATTCATCCCCTTCATTTTTCTCCTGAAAGGGAAAACAGCAGATTGAAATTAAGGCAAACAATAATTTTGTGGTTTATACTTCATTGTGATATAATGGGACTGAATGCCTAAAACAAAGACCTCGTTGTCAGTATCCTCGGATGTTTCTCCACCCCCCCCCCCGCCATCCCCCAGCACCAGAAAAATGTAACCCACCACAAAATAGTTTTGTATGTTATTTTGAGTAGTGCAATTGGAACCGCAGACTGTCAATTGCTTACTAAGTTGATAGCTATGGATTTGGCATGCGATGTGCCAAAATCCAGTGGTAGATTCAGGACCAATCTGAGGCAGACCGCCCCTTTGTGCACCTCTCGACCGGATTATTTTATGCTACTTCCCTCTTAAGCTTCTCAAATATTCAGTTCATCTCGTGTTTTGAATCATAAAACTAGGGCGGCGAATTCCTTTTCGTTTGTTTTTCTTCTTACGTTTAAATGAATGATGACTGATTGATTGATTGAATGTTGATTGAGTTGATTGATTGATTGATTGATTGATTGATTGTTATGATTGATTGATTGATTGATTGATTGATTGATTGACTGCATTGATTGATTGATTGATTGAATTCGATTGATTGACTATTGATTGATTGATTGATTGATTGATTGACTGATTGATTGTAATAATTACTTTGCTTGCTTGCTGCTTGCTTGCTTGGATCGATTGATTGATTGATTGATTGATTGATTGATTGAATTGATTGATTGATTGATTGATTGATTGATTGATTGATTGATGATTGATTGATTGATTAATTGATTGATTGATTGACCTTTTATTGCATTTCTCGATAAATTACAACATTTTCATTAACCCGATGACAATCTTCAAAATTCATAAAGGAAATTAAAACAACCTATAAATGAGATTCCAAGTTGTTGAATACAAATTGTATGATTTAAAAGACTGTTTGTTAAAAGTTTGATTAATCATTATTCAAATGTCTAATTCGATGTATTAATGAGCAGAGATGATAGGCACAAAGAGGACGGTAGATCTGTCTCCACAGATGTTTTGAAAGCGCTTCTGTTGTATGGGACGGACTGAACCTTGAATCCCAAGTAAATGGTCCGGACTCCAGTTAAATTGGTAAAATAATAAAAATTCTGTTATGATTTCTTAGATAAGACCTGATCTATCGATGTCCTGAAAACTTGCTTGCTCTGAACTCTTCATTGTTGCCTGCTCAAAATTAAAAACAAAACTTGAAGAGGACACCGCTATTGCTCTCCGATAACTTAAACATCACAAGTTTATAAACAAATTTCAGTAAGTTTATGTTGTTTTCTGATGTCTGGGGCAGTGTTGTAGTCCTCGAGGACGGCCTCGCTCCTCGAGGACGGCCCTCGAGGCCAAAATCCTGGCTTGGCCTCGTCCTTGACCTCGGAGAAAAATCCTCGCGGCCTCGTCCTTGACACTTCGCGTCAATCCTCGAATCCTCGGCGAGGCGGGCCGAGGCCGGGTAAAATCCGGGGTAAAATGCATATGCTTGAGCACTATTATATCGGTGGTTAACAGTGATCTGCTTGACATTATTTTGCTTCACCAGTGTATTTTGAGACAAAACTGGAATCGAATAGGCCTACTGTTTTTTGTTGATTTGTTTGTTTTTAAATGCTTTCAGAGGCACGGATCCTACGCTAAGTCTGTGCGATATACGCACAACTGTGGAAATTGCGAATCTGATTGAAGTGATCATGATTGTATGCATGACCGCCCTAGTAGCCAGAGTCTTGCTGAATTTTTTAAAACGTTTGTCGAAAAAAAAAATCCGTCGAAAAATTTTTTCCCCAAACAAATACATTTCGAAATTTTCAACTTTTAACGAAATATTTCGTAAAAACTTCTGTGAATTTTTTTGCGAAAAATGTGCTCCTGCAAAGCCACCATAGGATTGCGACTATCTTTGGACCACTGACACTGACCAGCAGTACCAGTGCAGTGCATCTAGATCTACACTGGAAGAGTGAAAGTCAGCCGCTACACTGTGATTCATGCTATGTGAAGATATGTCTGCTTAACCCCTATATTAACTGGGGGGGGGGGGGGCCACCCCCCCCCCCCCGCCGAATTGTCGCGACCATGCCGCCGCGCAATTTTTTTGATTGGCGTCGCTCGACTACTTTTTACTTTCAAGTCTTGCGCATCTTTGAGACCAGTTTCACGAAAATCGGACGTACTGTTACGGAGGGCTACGCAAATTTTTATGCACTTCGCATGTCAACCCCCAAAAATCACCTCGAAAAACCAGTGGATTCTGTGTACAAAACTCAATGGAAATTGTGCCTGGTTTCGTCTTAGGCCAAAATCCATAACAAATGTATGATTGTTGATTGTTTTACCCTGATTGAAATGAATTGATTTATGCTGTTCTATGACTGCAAAAGTGTCCCCAACAAATTTCATCCACAACAATAGACAAACAAAAGGTTAAAAACCAAAAACATACATAAAGAATTCACAAACAATTTAAACTACATAAAAATTAATTCCAAATTCGGCAATTTTTTTGTACAGATAATTGTGAGAAATGGTCAGAATGAATATTTTCACCACAAAATTAGTATTCTACTAGCTATCTGTAGGTGTGGAAGTGAGTTAACGGCGCGAACAACATAATTTCATGCACTTATTTGCATATAACCATTACTTAAAAAATAATAAAAAGTTCATTCTTTTTGAAAAATGTTACTAATACAGTTGCTCAGTTCCACGGAATGTGTATCCGGCTTATTGCGCATTCGCAAATTTTTGCGCAAGTCACCGGCCCGAGATCTGAAGGGAGGGCGGGTCAAATTGCAACCCCCCCCCCCAGTAAACACCTGCGTCTGAAATAGCACCAGTTAAAATACGGGTTAAACATCACAAACTGATTTCATTGTTAATTTATAACAATTTGTTTGTATACTCTTGTGTGATGTCAAGCTGCTGCACTATATAGGGCTGGCGTGTGGTTTTCAATAACGCATAGTCATACATTGATAAGACAATGTACACAAAGTTCAAATGAGAATCGAGGAGAAAATCCAGTATCGGTCTGTGACATATAACGTGTATGTCCAGCGTGTGTTTGACTTGGAGAGCTTGGAAGGCGGTCATAACATGGAGATTAAACAAATAAGAATCCACACAAACAAGGAAACCTTCAGTAGAAACATGAGAATGACATCTATTTTTCTTCTTTGAGATTGTGCTTGATCCAGACTTGCCATAAAATGTCTGGCCTCGGCCGGCCTCGCGCCCCAAAATCTGGCCTCGGTCCGGCCTCGGCCCTCTCCTGCCTTGGGCCTCCGGCGTCCTTTGCTCTTGGCAGAAAAATCCTTGGCCTCAGTCCTCGTCCTCGCGCCTTTTTTAGACTCTCCGGCCTTGGCCTCGTCTTGACCTCGGAGAAAAATCCTTGGCCTGTCCATTGACCTCGGGTTGAGCCGGCCTCGGAATACAACACTGGTCTGGGGTGACAGAGAAAACTTGCGAAAGCATTTGAAGAAATTTGTCTGATCGACCGAAACTATTACTTGGCGATTCAATTGTGTATTCGCGCCTCTCATGTCAAACATCTCCCCCCCCCCCCCCCCCCCCCCCCCTGTTCCTATTTGGAGACCGATAGGAAACCGCCTTTTATGGAAAATACGACGAGAAGGTTTTTGCATGCGCAGACAGATTTTAGCTCAAATTTACTGTCTTCTCCGCTGCTCTTCCTTCTCGTTACGATAGTTATTTGAATTAACCGTCTGTCTAAGAATAGTCACTAGTAGACATGTGTTCCAAAACAGTAAAATTACTGACGCGTCAATTGCGTATCATCAAATTAACTCAAAATAACAAAAAGCACAGTTACAGGTTTTGGTCGATCAAAGACAAAATTTATTATCAATCTTTCACAAAATATTCTGTTGTCACCCCAGACATCGGAAAACAACATCAAACCTAATGAAAATTGTTTAGTTATAAATTATGATGTTTAATTACAAGAGACTGTGGCAGTATGTACATTACCTCAGACGGGAAATGTTGGGGATCCCCCCTCCCGACATTCTACACTTCAGGAAATTGAAAAATAAGTGGGAGGGTTTCAGACCGGTTTCAGAGCGAGCAATTTTAAGGGCACTATAGATCATTTACTGTATGGTGTATCTAATAAAAAAAAATTGCAAATAATTTCCCTTTTTTACCATTTACCAAAACATTATTTGGGCTTTGATTGGACAGTATTAAACGAAAAGAAATTTTGTATTTCATTGATACTAACAGGTACTACTGGGACCCTACTTCATGGAAACATAACCTTTCGCTTTTCCTGAAAATTGGAAGAATTCTTATAAACGCCCTTTCTAAATATTTTAAATTG
>JZLH01S0270536.1:0-13258 GCA_001188425.1 Eucidaris tribuloides
AGTCCCTCATACTACATGCTTGACCCAAGTAACATTCTTGACTCATCACGGTAACGAGCCCCAATCAGGCATGCAGTAGTCCTGTGATCTTTGACCTTTCAACTACGAAATGAAATCAGATAATAGTACATACATGACCCCAGTATCATTAAAGGCAAAGTTCACTCTGACGTCAAGTTGGTTTTAATCAAAGCAGAACAATGAGAGAAACATATTATGAAGGTTTGACGAAAACCCATCAAAGACTAACAGAGTTATGGATTTTTTAAGTTTTAGATTTGTGACGTCACATGTGAGCAGCTCCCCATAGGTCATGTGATATAAATTCCATAAAGTGCCGTTTTCTCAGAAATTTGAAAATGATTTTACCTGTGCATTCAATATATTATCAGAAACATCATTTCATACAGGCTTCTATAAAAGAAAAAACATTTAATTATCACGAACCAGTCAAAAATGACAATTTATGGAATTTATATTACATGACAAACAGTATGGGGAACTGCTCGCATATGACGTCACAAAATTGAAACTTTGAAACTTCATAACTCTGTTATTCTTTGGTGGATTTTCGCCAAACTTTCATTAATATGTTTCTCTCATTTTTCTGCTTGTATTAAAACAACTTAACGTCAAGGTGAACCTTGCCTTTAAAAATCTGACACTAGTATCGCCTTAACGACCGAACCGGTAACGGACGGATGAACAACCCGAAAATATTTAGGCGCCGGAAGCATAAAAATTAAGCATTTTTGTGTAATTTTACCGATAATTTGGCCATGTTGACCACAATATTATTCAGTTTTGACTAATACACTGGGTCGGACGAATAAACACTTAAAGGCAGTGGATCTCATTTGCAAACATCCCCGCAGACCAGGAAAAGATAACCCATGCCCTTAGGCTATTGATGAAGGGCATGTCTGTGAAATCTGGGGGTCAGTGATTGCCTAGAATTTGAAAAATGCAAACGAAAAAACAATAGCCGTTTAGAGTACGTTTTATGGTAGGGATTTTTTTTTCTCGCGAGAAAACAAAATCAAATCTGAGTCTAACGGTCACTATAATTGCTACTAAAACTGAGTTTCTAGCCCCTATATTTAGCTAAAGGTTTCCAGATGGCATTTTCTTCTAAATGCCATTTTATTTACACAATGTTAATTTTTAGGCATGCAAAAGAGATCCCCTGTCTTTAAATCGACTATTATACATGTAACCTGACATGGAATTCTAGGACAGTCACTCCAAAAGGAATGAAATTCACTCGTTCACTCTGATATGAATCCTTACAGAATGCACTTTCACTATTTCAAAAGATAACATGCCGAAAAAGCAGCGCCAATCAAAACATTCGTCATGGTAATGGTTTTCAAAAAACACACGCCACTTAATAATGAGATGCAAATATTGCGTGCTCCAGCAAACTATGTACGGTCGACATCGAACTTTACATACACCGTCCCGGGACTTGGCCGGGTGAGCATTCTGCGGCGTTCGGCACACATCGCACTCACCCACTTTACGACATGTCGGTTACGATGACGGTTAACATAATCACTGCGTATATATTTCGACAGGCCGTTAATAACGCCTATCAACAAAAGCTCCGAAGTCATGGATTAATACTGACAGCCGAAGCGCCAATGCCGCCTATTATATTAGCGGCACATTAGCTCCGCGAGACAGCGGACAGCTGAAAAAGAAGATGAGGCAGAAATTGAGATGGAACTATCTCTTTCGTCTCATCTTTTAATTGTCCACTGTCCGTAACTACGTGTGTGCACACACACACACACACACACACACACACACACACACACACACACACACACACACACACACACACACACACACACACACACACACACACACACACACACACACACACACACACACACACACACACACACACACACACACACACACACACACACACACACACACACACACACACACACACAGTACCCCACGAATAATTTACCCCGCGTGGACATTGGTGTGCTGCTCATCAACCCTTTCGGTACACTGTAAAAAAATACTTAACACTCTTATAAACACTTTTCTGTAACACTCGGTGTAAACACCTGAACATATTTATCTGGAAATCATAAACACTTTTAGTTAGCAGTTCTGTGTATCACCTACAATATCAAACGTTCGTGTTTCATTTCTAGAATACTTCATAAACACTTGAACACGTTTCATAAACACGTTTAGGTGTTTAGGTTTGAAATTCATAGAGGCGTCAACAAAATTTTGTGAAGACACTTAGGCCTACGCGTTTCGATGTTCATACAAAATGTTTGTTGATGCGTTTATGATTTTCAGCACCTAAACAGCTATATAAACGTGTTTATGATTTCATATTAAACATATTCGAGTGTTTGTGAAATTCTTACTAAAAGTGTTTATGATTTCCAGATAAAAGTGTTCAAGCGTTTATACTCAGTGGTACAGAAATTAAAGGTGTGTAGTATTTTACAGTGTACTGTCCTCAAAACGGCACACGCAAAGTCTATGGAGTTTTGTGGCGATGAGAGTGAAAGGGTTACCCTTCACCTTTCAGCACAATACAACATGCAATACAACAATACAACAATACAACAATACAACATGCAAGAATCCAGATTATTTTTTATTGCACAGTAGACAGGAAAATAAATGCCATAAAGGAAATTATATAGCAATGCTGATTATTAGTTAATTGAATTTCACTTGTCAAATCTGTTTAATTTACATTCCAGTACATATCCAGGCAGCATTGCCCAGACCATGAAATGCAATCGTACGCTAGCTATAGCCATGAAGAGAAGATAAACTTACGATACGAGTTCAGTTTTTAGCAAAGGAACTTTTAGTTTTGCTCCCTTTCCCCGTACTATGTACCATCCTTAATTGTTATTATGTTTACTTCTACAAAATGGGTAAGGCTATCAATTTTGCCTATCCTAAAGCCATTACACGATGAAATCTGCGCATTTCAAAGCGATACCGTTTCTCTTTCACGAAGATAGGAAAGATCGAAAATAACGCGCCCTGAATGTCGAACAAGCTTTTTTTGCTCACTTTTTTTATTCACTCATCTTTTGAGTG
The DNA here is from genome assembly GCA_001188425.1 of Eucidaris tribuloides. NCBI lineage: Eukaryota > Metazoa > Echinodermata > Echinoidea > Cidaroida > Cidaridae > Eucidaris > Eucidaris tribuloides. Next base: position 3,094 of record JZLH01S0270536.1, read on the forward strand.
GGTCCGCGATGACGCCTAATATGTTATGCAATTAAAAAGACTGAATATAAAAGTACATCTGGCGAAATTGTTTGCTGTTACTTTAAATGGCACGCTTTGGTGAGGGATGAAGCAATTATTTCGACTTTACAGCATGCAGATTTACCTTTAAAGAGAACACACAGTACTGGTTGATGAAGAAAATCTTCATCAAAATTCACATTTCCATATTTTCCAGCTGAGAGTAATTACATTTGCATTATAATGCGGGACTAATTCACTTCATATCAATAAAAGTTGAGAATTGGCAGTTTAGTACGACGCAGAGTAGCTCCGTTGCTGCAGTGTTGTATGGCAACAAATTAATATGTCCCACATATAGATTTCTTGTGTAGTACTCTTTCAGCAGTGGGGTTTTTGTGTAACAGATAGTCCAAAACCAATATTCTGTGTGTTTTTCACTACTCTCATCCGTATCTATAGTGACAATTTTTAGACATAACCAACGTTCACTAGAAGGTTTGAAAGCAGTTGAATTAAATATGTTGTTGTTTCTCGTGCAAGTAATCAAACATCCTCGTGTATTCCTCTTTAACATTAGAGGCCGGTCCTGATACACGAAAATTAGGTGTTAAAGGCATTGTATAACATTGTTTCCAGTTCAAAAAAATCTGAGCTACATGTTTCCCCATGCTACCAGTGTCTTTGATAAGGTCTAAAAATGAAGCCCTGAAAACATTGTATTTCAAAATGATTATTTAGTGCTTTAAAAAAGTGAAAATCGTAAGTTGACCAGATTCACCTGCCCATTTCCTCCCATAGACTTACTGTGTGTAGATCTAGGCTATTTTGTACTCGGCCCGAGTACTAATTGTTTATTCATTCATATCTTGCCAGTAGCAGCATAAATTTCCAATTATAGGGTGTTTATTTGCCATTCAAACACTACTATGTAGCTCAGATAGAACATTTTGACCATTGTTTTTTAATTTGAAGCTTCACAATGTTAGCCCGTGTCTTTCAGTAGCACCCGTGTTGTCGTCCAATGTGGTGTTGAATTGCAACACACGCTGGATATTATCTAAACCCTGGAATGATTAAGCTTCAAAGATCAAGAGTATTAAATTACACCTCAAATATGGTATCTATACACTAAAAAATAAAGGAGCGCACAACGTGCAACTTTGCGGAAATAGGTGCAGAGCAATTTCTGCCGCGGTATTCGAGCAATTCTGCACCTTTCACGGCTGAGCACTCGCTCCACTCCGTTATGTTTGCAAGTTTGCACCTTTTAGGCGCACATTTATGCAAATTTATGGATGTTTACTCTTCCGAAGCCTGGTGTGAGCTATTTCTACCATCTGTTTCTATGAATACAATTTCAATACGGAAAATGCAACTTGCATACATAATACTATTTTCTATTTCGGACAAGCTCAGACAAGCTTTCAGGTTGTCAAAAAAAAAACTTTGTTTAAAAGGTATGCATGGAATTTGAATATATTACGAAAACGGCCTATATGTTCAAAGTTTGCACCTTAAAGGATGAAAATAATGCACCTTCGGCTTCAACACTGTATAATTATGTGAAAATACACACCTTCACGGCCAGTGTGTTGACCAAGTGGGTAGAGCGTCCGTCTCCCATGCGGAAAGTCGTAGGTTCGAGCCCCGGTAAGGTCAAATTTGTACGAGTTTTAAATAGTAAATGTTGATTAATAAAGTGTATTATAATGTAAATACAATAAATAGCACTGGAATGAACGTAAATTGCTGTTCACACACAGAAACACAGTTTGCAAGAAAAAGAAGAATACTTTTTTATTTTCTATGGTGCAACTTTGCACCTTTCGGGTGCAACTTTGCACCTTTCACAAAGGTTGCACTTTTAAAGGTGCTCCCAGTGTGACATTGGTCTGCACCTTTAAAGGTGCAAAGTTGAGCCTATTTTTCTTAGTGTGTATTCACCATTGACCAACACCTTGTGTGTTAGATTTAACACTGCAGTTTTAACAATGTATTACAGGGAGAAGGGGTGCACTGTTATTTCTGCGGTGTCAAATTCAACTCGGTTAGTGTCAAATAAGTCTCGGAAATGGTGCCAGCAGGGAAGGAGTTGATGCCTTACAATTAGGAGTCACAATTTCCGAGTCAAACATTCTGAGTCACATTCCGAGTCATTTTCTCAGTCAATATGATAATTGCATTTGACCCTGACACGAAACGGTGTTATGAAAGCACCGAGGGTGCCTGGTAGAGGATTAAAAAGTAGACTTTGTATGTATTTTTTGGTGCAGATCTACGAGTTTGGCCGTCAAAAGCACTAGCAAATAGGTCATAAAGATACTATTCGGAGTGGACAAAAACTGACTCTGGAAATGAGTCACAATATTGAATTGGTGAAAATAAAAAGTGTGAAATAAGACGGATAAATGGCGAGTTTAAGGACTATTTCACCTCACACGAACGTACGTCACAGATGACATCATCAATTCATGCATATAAACGTCAAAGTGATGGGAACTGACGCAATATTATCCACTCAAAACGAACCACACTAAGTCAAGAATATCCCGACTCTACAATGAGCATAGTACGCATGTCTTCTCTTTAAATGTACTCTGTCTTCGTATTGTATGTGCACTTGGGACATTTGCGTTCAGGCACCGAATGATGGAATACCAGTCCGCCCAGATAGTCTTGTCAGCAGTTGTTTATTTGGTTAAATCACGTCACTCGTCGCTACAACATTTAGCAACGGCTTACCTCGACAAATGTTGCACATACGAACACCATGTTAGTGTACTGTCTTCGTGTAGAATATACGACTGTAAGCTTGAAACAGCCAGTTTTCGAGTGTCTTTTCTTTCTTACAATTCAGACCAGAATCATTAGCACAAAACGACAAATGCCAAAATATGAAAAATCTATTATTTTGGTGATTTTCCCTTTCTACATCGCAAGAACTGGGTTGTTAACTTTAACACGGACGATATTGCCCATTATGTGGTGTTGACTTTGGGTGTTTTGCAAACACCAAATGAATGACCCCAAACACCAATGATATTGCCTTAAACACCAAGGGTGCTATAATTAACACCTTTCTGTAATGGGTATGATATTTCATTTCTGTAACAGAATCACTAAAGAGAAAGTTAAAGAGGGACTAGAGTACTGATTGAACCGTTGATGATGGACATTTCATGGGTTTCTAGGTGAAATTATGTTGCATTTGCATTATAACGGACTAATTCACTTCGAATGTAATAAATAGTTGTAGGATTGGCAGTTTAAACAGGTGAATATCCACCACCGTCCCCTTGTGTTGCAATATTAACAATTAACATTGTCCCACATATTGATTTCTGTGTAAGTACTTTGTCAGCATGAGATTTATGTGGAGTATTTGTCAAAAACGAAGTGTTCTGTTGTTTTCAACTACTCTCTCCTGTACTATTGTGACATTTTCAGACTACCATCTGCTCACAGAAGGTTTGAAAACAGCTGAAATTATGTTGTTTTGTAAGTACTCAATCTTATCTCTAATATGGAGTGTAAGAGACCAGTTCATGAAATATACTACGAATGTCTGAAACGTTCGTCTGTAAAATTTTTAATTCAATAATTATGCTAAAATCATGAGAAAAAAATCAAATGAAGAATAAGCATTCATACAATTGGATAACACGACATACACATAATAGAGATAAATTGCTTTGTTACCCTATCCGGAGGATCCGTAAGGTTGAATTTTTCGGCTTCAAAAAGGGCAACTTGTTCTTAGAAATCACCCCACAAATGTTTGTGGGGCAAATTTACGCTTTCGTAAAAAAGTTAATACCTTAACACAGTATTGATCAATAATAAAGAAACCACAATGTCGATTGCATGTGATTATAACTCATAAACCCACCTTTTCCGCACAATGTTAAAAGACCACTTGAAATTAACTCCACGTTCCACAAGCTTCGGTAAGGCCTTGGTCCACTAGCATTGCGACTTGCACCCTGGCGCATTGAGCTCGACGATTATCGCAGGTGATCGCCATAGTTCAGCTAGATCGTGCGATTTAATCGTAAGACAACGATGGAAATCACTTGTATCGCAGGTGAGGGTAGATCGAAAAAGAGGTTTGTCAAACGCCGGTTTAAAACCTGGCTACGATCAATGTTATCGGCAAGAGTGCAAGCCATCGCGCATGAGTGCGTGCCGGGCATCGTGCATCAACCGGTACATCGTGGCCACTAAATCGCACTCGCAAGAGCGCATTTGCAATAGAGACGAGTAGTGGGTAAACTTGATCGCGGGTAAGCACCACTCAAATGTAGCTCGATGCGGGACGGATAGTATGACCTGACTTCGAATATACCTGGAAATGTGATAATGCATTTATTTCGGTTAATATCTTGGTTGTTGCTTGTTTATAAAGTAATGTCATCTCGGATCGAGTCGGAATGAACTTCAAACATCATCTGTCATACTTCGGACGGAGGCGCGGCTGTCTCTTCTATTCCGTCCGCTAGAGGGCGTGTCGGCCTTCTGAGCGTTTCTTGGGGAGCGATGGTGGATATAGGCGTACGGCAGGGGTGGGTAGTGGGAGGGCGGGGGAGTGGAGCGAGTGAGCGAGGTGGGTCTCGGGTTAGGAGAGGCAGGTAGTGGGGGGCAGGTGTGCGGGGAGAAGTAGGGAAAGGGCACGTGGAGTTGGTATGATGAGCGAAAGCCGTGGAATAATGAACACGGTAAAATGGGGGGAAGAGTATTGGTGTCGCTCTTTTTGAGGTTGTAGAAGAACGAGCATTCACGACCGTTCTGTTCACAAACGGCATAATTTGCATTATCGAAGATCCGACCGGTGGAGTCAGGTCGGTGTTGAAAACCGAGTGAAGTGGCACGGACGGTCGGTGACGATGGAGCAGAAATTAACCGTGGACTGTATTAGCTGACTGATTCACGGCAAGTTGACGTTCACGAATACTCTGCACTAGTCGGCGAGCTGAATCGCGGCGTGTGTGTACAGTTGAGCCAGGTAAACGAACATTTGCGCACCACGTTGCCGACATAGTGAGCGCAACGACGCGTCTGCCGTACTTTTCTCTGAAGGTGATGCAGTGCAACTAGTGTGCGATGCCGGATTGGGTATTTGCGCGTGTGGCCGACTGACCGTACGCACAAGTAGCCAATCCAGGTGCGTACAATGTGTGTTAACCGATAGCCAGCACTAGATCGGTGCGGAGTACTGTGCGACACTTGGCTGTGGAGGCCCTTGTCGTACGATTCATTTGATCGCAGGTAGTCGCAACTGCTAGTGTGACCAGGGCCTAAGATAACACACCCACATAAGCAGATACACACATACACACAAACACACATACATACGCAAATGCTGTATGAACTTTATTGTTCATTGAGTGATCATACCTAGTTTAACAACATTGGTAAAGTTATTTTCCAGAAAGCATACACTCCTAGATTCTGGATAGGTAAATGACTTCCCCAAGGTCAAGTTCAATGTCAAGGGCTGTGCTGAATACGTCCTGATGAGAGAATAGTACCAACGAGTAATTGATAAAGTAGAATGTAAACAGGGATAAGGTATATTCTGACGACATTGGTGAGTATTCTGGGTTATAGTCAGATTTCTTTCTTTTTTGAGGGTGTGAATGAATATTGTCTTGCGTTAATTTTCACTAATTTTTTTTAGCCCGTTTTGAACTGCATTTTTTTCAGGGTTTTATTTTTAGACCTTATCGGAGATAATAGTGGCGTGAACGGAACGATCATCTGACTCAAATTATTTTAACGGTGAAATATGATGTCTCTCAGAGTAGAGTTTGTTTTCTTTCCTCCTTGGCATTATGGTTTTAAGGATCGATCCTCTTTAAAAGGACTTTCCCATTTCATCAAATTTCATCAATTGCTCTGTCATTCATCTGCAGGGCCTGTAAACTACAATATACTAGACAAAATCCTTCAAATTTGCGATTAATGAAACCATTGTCGAACTTTCAACACACTACGTCGGACCATGTATCATTCAGAGCACCGTCGGAATTTTGCGGGCTGGAAACGATCAAACTATCGATTTTGGACCAAATTTTCTCCTGACGATTGTCCTGTCGGATGAATAAATCGTCACACAATTGGGGTTCAGTGCAAGCGGGTCTTCGGACTATTGATGAAAATGATTTTCCTCGCTTTTGAGCTATCGGATCAATCAAATTTGGACCATTTATCGATTACGCCCGCTTCGACCCGTTGTTCTCCAGGACTAATGAATCGTGAAAACCTTAGGAACGATGAAACGAACTAATCGACCGGCTGAACATACATGTATTGAATTCATATTTTTAAAAAAAAGTCAGACCCTTAACCATTAGAACCTACAAACCGTCGGACCATTTATCTCGAGGATGTATGAACCTCAAGGTTTTGACCTTTAAAACTTACAAACCGTCTATCCATCTATCTTTAGTTTGACCTGCATAATTTGCATAACCAACATACTTTTAAATGACTAATGACTCATTTTCTTTTGTGTCAACGAAGCATTTAGGAATAAGAGCTATCTGACTCCTTACACCAATGACCTGTTGGATCACCTTAAGACCAATGGTTCATCAAACATCCATCATAACACAATCGGGCGATTTTAAAATGAACTTTACGACTTATGAACTAAAATAAGTAATGAACCTTCGTACCATCGATCTGTGGAACTATGAGAGAACCACTAGAATACTATTTTAAGAGTCAACTCTTTGGACCAATCACACTTCAAGCTGCTGGACCAATCACGGTTAGGCAACGCGACGCATCATCAAACACCGCTGGGCCACTGGAAACTCAACATATCAAGATGAGTTTCGACTAGGTTTCCGTTATGGCTGAAGACAAAATGAAGTAGCATTATGTCCTTGGTGGTTCATTTAGACGTAGTCGGAACCCGTAATTGACACTGATGATTTGCGACTTTTAGCCTCGATGTCAAAGACCCAATCATCATTGAGCTGTTCAAACCCATCAGATCGTATGCAGCGTTTGTTCTGATTTTGATATTGTGGTGGCGCGAAGACAAATGGAAACTTCTCCGGGATTCTGTCGTCTGCAAATTTCACGATTATGGCGACTCGTTGCTTGTTTGGTATTTAGAAGTGAAAGAAGCGTAAGTGTCTTCGGCATAGCCATGATTTGGTTTTCATCCAGGCTCATGCTATAAAATCAGTTTGTCCCTATCTTTGCTCCGCCCTTGTCTCATAAAGACGCAATATCTTCAACCTGAACTGGTTCACGTTCATAACATAGTTCTATAATCAAGGATGACCGTACAAGACAAGTACTGCCAGCGAGTCAATATTGATGTTTTGTGGAAATAGGTTTCGGTAACAAAGAGTGACATTTGCCCTTTTTTATATTCCCGTTTGTGATCTGGAATTCGGAATCGGGTTTTATGATAGTAAAGTCATGATAGAAATAAATATTGTTTTGTTTATGAAGCTATGCACTGATCCACGTAAACCTGTACAATGTCATCCAAATGTACTTATTGACCTGACAAAAACAGAAACAACAGCAGCAGCAACAACAAAAGAAACCAAACTAATCAAGGAGCAGTACAGAACTGTTAGAGTTCACAGCAGTTACCTCGTCGTCCAATGTGTATCACGCTGATTTTGTTGTAATACTGCTGCTTATGTCTTGTACAAAATACATGTACAAGCTAAGAGTGTCCAAAGGGATTAAAATGAAATGCTCGCTCAGTCCCTAGACTAGAGAGTAGGTGTGTGACCTGGGCTAGAACTTCTACTCCCACCAATGCTGTCTCGAGCCCTGTGCCGAAAACTTATCAGCTAGATAGAAGCTTCAACCACACAGCTTCTAAGGCCTGGACCAGTCTCCTTGACCATGTTGTTGGGACAATATCCTGGGGCTCAAGCACGATTCATTTTCTTCCGTTGGGTTGCGGTAATTTTTATCAGAATGGTTTAAGAACATGGGCGTCAACATGTGGGGGACAGGGGGACACATCACCGTATTCCCAAAACTGAGAAAAAAACACATCACTCCCCCCCCCCCACACACACACACACTCACACACACACACACACACATACACATACACACACGCGCGCGCGCGCGCGCGCGTGCGCGTATATTTTAATCCTTGATGTCTACGATATTAAAATCATGCTAACATACTACAAACTGTGCGATTTTGAGGCTCAGCCTTCAGCCGAACGGAGTAAACCACCGTTCCACACCAGTGTTATACCGTTATACCGAGGCCAAGACTTTAACCATTTGTTCCGAGACCGAAACCGAGACCTAGTGTATCGAGACCAAGATGGTTTTTTTTTTTTTACTTCCGAGACCGAGACCGAGACCGAGACTTTGATTTTCGACACCAAGATCTGTGTTTTCGAGATCGAGACTTCCAAAATTTGGTCTCGAGACCGAGACCGAGACCGAGAGATCACAACACTGTCCCACACCCTCTTTCTGCACTTCCCCACTTTTCAGAAGCCGCTAGCGCCCTTGGACGAGAGCAACTCTAGCTACAGATTTGAATAATTACTCGATGCAATTGATCAGGAAAAAGGCTAAGATCATTTAAACAGAATTACCGGTATTCTGTCTATACACACTTTTGAAACGCTACATCCAGGCACGATGCATTCTTTACAGATCTGTATGTAGCTCTCATACATGTACACATGCGGGTGTTTGAGCACATGCGCACGCCATATCACATCGGAACGCCGTTTCATGTTTTATTTTCAATCGTACTTTGCCAAACACACCACTAATTTCAGCCGACATCCTTAACCGTGTAAAATACAAAATGGATAGTTTTCGTGATCGTTTCAGATGAGAAAACCGGTGCGAGTCATCAAGTTCGATATAAGTGTCACTTGCAACTAAGTCCTTTTAAATCGTACGGCTTAACATTTTTTTACACCGGTTGAGATAGAATATTGATCAGATTCTACAGCTTTCGGCGCGACATACTGAAGAAGTGATCGATCGAGGAAAGGTTTAAAGGAAGTCCATCGGGTTGACTCCGGACAAGACAGAGCCTGATAGGTTGGCAGTCACTTTGAGTTAGCGCGCGGTGCTCGCCGCTGCCAATAGCCTGTACCATCACCTGGCAATTTGAGCAGCACATTTTGTGATTGTGATGCAAAAATGTTTATCTTGATTTTTATTTCTCCATCCCTTCCTTCTGATTTTTCTGTGTATTGATCTATCTATCTATCTATCTATCTATCTATCTATCTAAACCTATCTATCTCTCTATTTAACTGTCTATCATTTTCTTTGTTTCTTTCTTCCCTATTTTGTTTCTTACTTACTTCACATTTGTCCCTTTACTTGTTGTTGTTGTTGTTGTTGTTCTTCTTCTTCTTCTTCTTCTTGTTCTCCTCCTCCTCCTTATCCTCGTCCCATCTCACCCTTTTTTGTCTCTTTTCATTCCGAATCTCTGCCCTATTACCAATACTCATAGAACATTTATCAGCAAGTGTGAATCGGACAGCGAAAGATGAATCAAAGGAGGTTCCGTAACTTTTCTTGGCCAATATTCTGGGAAAAATCCTAATAGATATTTAAATGAGCTTGTATGCCTTTCAGTCGTAGATAATCATAATCATATACGTGGTTTGAACTCGATATGCCAAAGCGCTTTTCTATATTTGCGGATTATTCAATAGAATTACTTTCGCGTATTGTAACTGGGGATTTTTTTTAGTTTTAGCAAAGTTATGAGCCTTCCTAATTCAAAAAAATATATAAAAATTTTATACGTCACAATTATAAACATGCCTCGAAGTTTTTGTCATAACTGTGTCTTCACTTAGTTTGATTTCTGATGTAATATTGTTAATGAATATGATGGACCTGTCGATTTTTGCCTGTAAGTGTGTAAATTTATCTATGTGACAAAACAAAAAGTAATCACCTATCCAGCTCTGCAGCAGTTACAAGTGTTTTAGCTGTAGCAATTACTGTGTTGATTTAATCGTGATTTCGAAGGAAAATTACATGGTTTGTGGTGAACTATCACATCCCTCATAAATCACGTTTCTCTTAATTTGTTAAACATAAACATGACCACATGAATCCTTGTTCATTTCGCAATAATGGTCGTTATTCGTATATTTACCCAACATCTCCGAACACACGTCTAATT
>JZLH01S0270536.1:17224-31554 GCA_001188425.1 Eucidaris tribuloides
GGTGTTATACGTCGGTTACAAACATAAATCTCAATTAATATATTTTTTCAATGAAACTTAACAAGCGATATAAAATGTGCCATAATCTTCAATGAAGACAAGTATCGTCTTATGAGCACAAACAAATAGTTCACTTTTACTTGTATTTTCATTTTTTAACCGAAACCCTCTTCTATCTGCTTCTTCTTCTTTCTCTTCTCCTCTCTTCCTTCTTCTTCTTTCTCTTCTTTCTTTTCGCCTCCTCGCGTCTCACTTCGTTTCTCCTTCTTCTTCCTTCTTCTCCTCCTCCTCCCTCCTCCGTCCTTCTTCTTCCTTCTTCCTTCTCTTTCTTCTTCTTCTTCTTCTTCTTCTTCTTCTTCTTCTTCTTCTCTTCTTCTTTCTTCTTCTTCTTCTTCTTCTTTCTTCTTCTTCTTCTTCTTCTCTTCTTTCCTTCTTCTCCTCTTTTATCTTTTCCTCTCTCCTCCTCCTCCTCCTCCTCTCTTCTTCTTCTTCTTCTTTTCTTCTTCTTTTTTTTTCTTCTCTTTTCTTCTTCTTCTTCTTTTCTTTCTTCTCCTTCTTTCTTCTTTTTTCTTCCTCTTTCTTCTTTCTTTTCTTCTTCTTCTCTCTTCTTTTTTGCTTCTTCTTCTTCTATCTTCTTCTTTTTCTTCTTTTCTCTTCCTCTCTCTCTTCTTCTTTTCTTCTTCTTTTCTTCTTTTTCTTCTTTTCTTTTTTTTTTCTTCTTCTGTCATTCTTTTTCTTCTTCTTCTTCTTCTTTCCTTCTTCTCTCTTCTTCTTCCTCCTCCTCCTCTCCTCTCTCTTCTCATCTCTCTTCTTTCTTTCTTTTTCTGTCTTCTTCTTTTTTCTTATTTCTTCTTCTTTCTTCTCTTCTTCTTCTTCTTCTTCTTCTTCTTGTCTTCTTTTTCTTCTGTTTCTTCTTCTTCTTCGTCTTCTTCTTCTCTCTTCTTCTTTCTTCTTCTTCTTCTTCTTCTTCTTCTTCTTCTTCTTCTTCTTCTTCTCTTTATAAGGAGAAAAAAATCAACACATTGTATATGAAGAGTCGATTATAAGTTTGAATGTAGCAAGATTTTTATAGACAAAAATGTTCATGAACATGAAATGTACATATGCAGCTTTGGGTTCATTATTTAATTTCCATATCATGGATGCAACTATGCAAATATTAATATCGACCGTTATTAATCACAATACTAATATCTTGTGCTCCAAAAATTAAAAAAAAATACAAATACAAATACATTTGACGTTAAAGACAAAATAAATTGAAATTCATCTGGGTAAAAAATTGTGTCAAAAAATATACATTGTGATTTCATTTAGTCCAATTCTGAACCCCCTCCCCCCAACAACAACAAAAACATAAGGTTAAGAGCTCCTAGAGGTCTAGTATGTAGAAAAATCTTTGAAATCATAAACAATATTTTGCTGTTCTGTTTACCTGAATAAAGCTTTATAGTCAGGTACGCTTATTTTTTTTAAGGTTCGTGATTATTCAAATGCATTTTTTTTTTACTCATCTGCATTTAAGAAAGGTGACGAACTATATAATTGATTACATTCAACATATATTCATACTAAATATTTTTACTAACACTTTTCTGTAACACTTTATAAACACTTGAACACGTATAATATGAAATCATAAACAACGTTTAGGTGTTTAGGTGTTGAAAATCATAAACGCGTCAGCAACCATTTTTATGAACACCTAAACACTTACGTGTTTAGATCTTCACACAAATGTTTGTTGACGCACTTATGATTTTCAACATGCACCTAGACACCTAAACGTATTTCTGAAATGTGTTCAAATGTTTATGAAGTGTTCCAGAAATAAACACAAACTTTTGATATAGATGATACACAGAATTTCTAACTAAAACTGTTAATGATTTCCAGGTAAACGTGTTCAAGTGTTTATAAAGTGTTACAGAAAAGTGTTTATAAGAGTGTTGAGTATTTTCACCGTGTAGCCAAACGGAAGTACGCGCAAGAACACACCCTGTACTAGCCATGTCGTAAATAAAAAACATACAAATACTATCATATCTCAGTATATTTCCATTTATTGTTGTGGTGTTTTCATGTCAATGGAATGACCGATGATTTTTTTTTCCCCAAAATAGAGGCAAAGTCTGTAGCACAATTTGGCATTTGAGAGTTTTACCCAAAGGTAGTTCCGTATCTTCGAGTAGTTGCATCGGGGAAACGAAGAAAACACGCATCAGATATTCCTTTGATCAACAATGCATATTCTGCATGATAAATAAGATCATGTGGAAAAAGAAGGAAATCATAAAGTCGAAAGCTTTCAAATATTGTATTTCAATTTGAACTTTCAACGGTTGAATTAGCTCGACTGGGTCAAGACTGTTTTCAGATCTCTAGTTTCAGCCTCTTTCGCAGCTCAATTTCAAACCAAAAAATGTACCGGTCCCTTCTCGGCGTCATCCGCCCATCCTTCCGCCGGGTTCTCTCGACCGTGTCCTGCTGAATATTTTACCAGCAAAACTTGTTCACCGCGTTTTCGCCAACCCCACGTACAACCACTTCATTAAATCAATAACTTCACTCATGAAAATGAAATGAATATCTTACGTATTAGGGGATATTTCATGTAATATATCAGAAGAAAAAAAATCACCGTTCACGCCAACTTGACAAACAAATATTCACTTTTAATATGGGACAAATTCTACGATAGATCGTTTGTAGAATTTTGTCTTATTCACTGGGACCGTATTCCCCGGTGTGTCCTTCAACGCAATTCTTAGGATGTCCGTTTCCTCTCAATTTAACACAAGTTCCTTTCAAAGTGAGATAAAAAGTGGCCAAATATGAATATGATTGGATGTGCTTGTTTAACAAACGAGTAATAATCACAGGGGATTTACAGGGACTGGTTTAAAATTCACCTTGGGAAATAATCTAACCATTCCGAATGGCCCTTGAGGAGCCTCGATTGCCGTGAATCATTCGACTCCGCTAATAGTTTGAACAAGTTTTCTTCGAAATAAATAGGTTGTATTCGGAAATATTTACGCATCTGGAGTGCGTGTTCAATAATGTTTCAATTGCTGAGTATCAATATTTATACATTTGGAGAGCGGTTTCAATAAATGTTTCGATCGGCGAGTGAAGTCGGCGCGTGTGAGTGACATGGGGGTTGTTGCCTTGTACCATGTTCACATAAATAGCCTAAAGACACAATTTAACATTATGGAGCTGCAACTTAAAATAAAATTGCCAAATTTTGATATCTGAGCCGCATAGAAGTGCTTATTTATAGACAAATAAACATTCTATAATACAGAAGTTCGGAAAATTATTCTGCCAATCGGGAGGTATGAATAGATAAACATAAACCCGGTCAAATTGTGTACTCATAATAATAATAATAATAATAATAATAATAATAATAATAATAATAATAATATTAATAATAATAGTAATAATAATAACAACGTAATAATAATAATAATAATAATAATAATAATAATAATAATAATAATAATAATAATAATAATAATAATAATAATAATAATAATAATAATAATAATAATAATAATAATAATAATAACGTCTTATTTACCCAGGGTAGCCACTTCAGTCTCAAAGACTGCTCTACCAGTGGGCCCTGCATAACGTAAATGTTATTATTACCCTTGTCTGTTCTAGAATGCCGAGCGCCTGGCTAGAAGGTAGAAGGTACCATTTTTAAAAGTCTTTGGTATGACCCAGCCGGGGCTCGAACCCACGACCTTCCGGACCAGAAGCGGACGCTCTACCACTGAGCCAACTCGCCAAATTTTGATATCTGAGCCGCATAGAAGTGCTTATTTATAGACAAATAAACATTCTATAATACAGAAGTTCGGAAAATTATTCTGCCAATCGCGAGGTATGGATAGATAAACATAAACCCGGTCAAACTGTGTACTCATAGATCTTCACTCATTTAAAACACTAAATAATCATTTTGCAGGACTTTTTTTGAGAGGTCATTTTTAAACCTTATCAAATAGACACTCAGAACATGGAGGATTGTGTAGCTCACATTTTGGAAACTGTGGTCATTGTTAAATTGTGTCTTTAAAGACACTGTTTGATATTGTGGACACTCATATTTAAAACCAAACTGTAGAATGGTCTGGGCTGTATACTGATGTTTAAGTGGACACTTAATAGCCCAGAATTAAAAAAAATAGAAATAATTATGCTCTCACTTATCAAGAAATCTATGAATATAATATACTGGTACGTCAACGGGGTGATTTTTTCTAGCACTACAGTTTATAGGCGAAAATGTGTATGGTAAAACCGGTCACCCATACATTTTTTTTTCACTTTTTTCAAAGCATTTAAGAATAGATTCGAAGTGCACTTTTTCAGGGCTTCAATTTTGCACCACACTAGAAACACTTATTTGTAAAAAGGATTATGCAGCTCAGATTTTTGAGCTATTCCTTGAAATGGCAATCGGGGATACGGAGTACAACGTAATTTTCGATAGTATTTGATTTAGAAACAGGAAATATTTGACCCTGAAATTTTCACAGCAGAAACCTTAAACAGTACAATGATTAATTCTAGAATATCTTTTATCTAAATTGATTACTGTTAATTCTCTTTAAGTGTGAACTACTTTCTGTCTCGCCCACCGGAGGTAAAGGCGTGACGAAGATATCCAAATACCGTCCGTCCGTCGTCCGTCACAAATGTTAAACTTTACATGCAAGACTCTCTCTTGACACTTTACTTGGCAATTATTGCTGCAATAGCAACCAAACTTGGGTATTAGATACAGTAGGGGTACCTTCGTGTACTATGGGGCTGTCGGGGTCACGTGGTCAGGTCAAAGGTCATTTAAGTTAATGTTAAAGAGTACCATGAGTACCTGCAAGACATTATTGTGATAAATAACTTTACATCCATTGTTTGGATTACAACCACATTTCGGTCATAGATGCCACTGGGGATACATTCATGTTATAATGTCATCGGAGGTCAAGTGGTAAGGTCAAAGGTCATTTGAAGTCATACGTTAATTTTTTTTCCGTTAGACTCTTTTATGACACATAACTTTGTACAAGTTACTGCAATGGCAACCAAACTTGGATGATAGATTCACTTGGAGTACATTCATGTTATGGTGCTCTCGGAAGTGAAGTGGTAAAGTCAAAGGTCATTTGAGTTCAAAGGTTAACATTTACCTGAAAGACTCTTTTATGACACATTACTCGATACATGTTGCTGTAATGGCAACCGTACTTGAGTAATAGATGCACTTGGGGTACATTGATGTTATGGTGCCTTCGGAGGGCACATGGTTATGTCAAAGGTCAATTTAGATCAAACGTTAAACTTTACCCGCAAAACTCTTTTTTGACCCCAAAACTTGGCTTTGCGATGTACTCTGGGAAACCTTTGTGTCATTTCGTCTCTGGTGGGCGGGACACACTCTGGATGTTGCCTTGTTTACATCATCTGTACTGCGGTCGAAAACCGGCGTTAAATGTAAAAATTCTATTAACCATAAATCTGTTTGACCTATCAGAAAATGCATAAAATAATTTTTATCTGTCTTTTTATTGTTGCTTTGAATGCATGTAAGCAGTAGTTTTCGTTTCGTTTGTTTGCTAACTGGACATTCATTCAAGAGAAACGCTTATTGTTTTCCTACAATTAGATAGATAGATAGATAGATAGCTTGATAGATAGATAGATAGATAGATAGATAGATAGATAGATAGATAGATAGATAGATAGATAGATAGATGGATAGATAGATAGATAGATAAAGATAGATAGATAGATAGATAGATAGATAGATAGATAGATAGATAGATAGATAGATAGATACGTGTAGATAGATGGATGAATTATAGATACATACAGACAGACGGACACACATACATACATACACACATGCACACACCACATATACTAACATGCATACATACAAACAGACAAACAAACATATCATATAGTGCATTTCAGGTTTTCAGGAGTGTTACCATCATCTCCCGTTCGAAGAGCCTAATCAATTCATTTGATCCGTGATCATATAGGCCTACATATAATTCAATTGTAATGTCGGAGTTTTGTTTTTAATTTCTTCATTGTTGGTGGTCATTTTCTTATTTTACTATTCTCAATTTTTGTTGATACACAGACGGACAGTGAAATAGATTGATTTTGATTGATTTCGTTATTTTTGATCATTTATAAAGAATCTGAAAATGAGTGTAAAACAAAGGAACACTAGTATTTCCATGGACAGATGGATATGACATATAAGGCAAAGACATACACACGCATACACACACACCCAAACACACACACACACACACACACACACACACATACACACACACACACAACACACACACACACACACACACACACACACACACACACACACACACACACTACCACACACAACACACACAACACAACACACGCAACACAACATACACACACAACAACTAACACACTAACATACAAACACACACACACATATACTCACTAACATTTAAGACACATACAGACACACACACACACACACACACACACACACATCCATGGGTAAACAAAATAATTATGCGCATTCAAGTCAGAAGACTTGAAAGGCTACTGTTGAGGTTGAAAATATGGGACTGGGAAATGAAATATAAGAAAGTGGGTCTTTATTGTGTTGTTGGACTCAGTACCCCGTTTTGAGTTACGTTTTAATAATGTAACCTCGTCCTCCTCAGTCCAAGTTAAAGGTCATTTAGAGGTATGCTGCAAACGATATGTTTCTTTCTGAAATCTTTTTTCACTTTCTTGTTTCTCATAATAGAATTTCTAGTAGTCATATTGAATATACGTTTCCATTTTGCAATTACTACGCGTGTGGATATATCGATACTCTGTCAGTTTTCGTTTTTCTTTTTTTCTCTGTCATCTATCCCTATCATGATCGTCAGTTAACCATCATGATTGCCAACTTTCTCCTAAATCAGTCTTCACATATTTTGCAATTATCCTTTTTAAATAATATGCCCATATTTTTCATCGGTTTAAATTCGGGACTCTGTTCTTTTTCTGAATCAATATGTATGATCTATTGTCATTCAGTCGAAATGTCATTTCAATTGCATAAAACTTTAACCAGACAAAAACTCCTAGTATTATTTTAACCGTTTTTCCCCCATGGGAAAATGAATGGTGCAAATCACGCTAACCAGAGGTTTTGCATTTAATCTGAGAAATTTCTATGGTTAAAGTTTTGTGCAAAAGACCTCTGGTTGCCTTTATATGATTTCATACGTTTCCTGACAATTACCCCCAGAAATTTACTCTTCAGAGACAATTACCCTAAAGACAATTACCCCTTGGACAATTATCCCCAGGAAAATTACCCCATGGACAATTATTCACAGGACAATTACCCCTTGGACAATTACGACACAGGACAATTACCCCCAGGACAATTAACCCCTAGGACAATTAACCCCTAGGACAATTACCCGCAGGGCAATTATCCTCGAGACAATTACCCCCAGGACAATTTTTCTCAGGACAATTATCCTCTGGACAATTACCCGAAAACAAAGTATCACCCGGAATAATATCCCCGCAGGACAATTAGAGACCGGACAATTACCCCGTGGATAATTACCCCTAATACCCTTACCAAAAAGGACTATTGCCCTGGGGTAATTATTTTGGTGGTAATTGTCTTGGGGGTAAAATGTCCTGGGGGTAATTGTCAGGGGTAATTGTCAGGGGTAATTGTCCGGTGGTAAATGTCTAGGGGGTTAATTTCCTAGTATACAGTAATATTCACCTGTCCCCATGTGCGTCAACGGCTACTGCGACGATGTGGGACAATCTGAGTCCTTAAAGGGAGAAGGCACCAGCAACTAACAGGCATAAGTTAAGAAAACATTTGAGTTCTTACCAACCAATCAGATCGCACGTACACATTGCTGAAACTGACCAAGCATGACCGATGCATGCCACCCGACGTGTGTTGCTCACGCCGCAGTAATGTATGCACTGTTTGAATCGATAAGCTCCTCCCCCCTATGACTGTTTCTGCAAGTTTATCTTAAGACAAGGCTTGCAAAGACATAATTTATAGGGCCTTGCTAAGTGTGAGTGTCACACAATAGCCCTTATTTAGGCTGTATTTATCACCATATACCATAATTCTCACAATACTCTCAATGCCTCTTTATTTCTTAACTTATGCCTGTTAGTTGTTGGTGCCTTCTCCCTTTAAGCAAGGGAGCAGAGCGACCGAGTGGGTGGGTGTGGAAGGAGTCTATGTTTATTTTAGATTTTGATGAAGTATGGCGGCTTGGAGTGTTAAGCGTGGAGACTTCTTGTGTGATTTGGAAAGTGATGTTCATTTTGCGGATGTAGACTTTTACATTCATGTCATGTCACATATTGTTAAAGTATTGTAGGTTAGAATGATTGACGTAAAGAATTCATAATAAGACACGTGCGACTCGGTGAGTGAAGCGTTGAGCCACGCCCATTTCAAGCGGGATGCTTGTCATCTCCTATTAAACCTGCATGATAGTAGTATAATGCCTAGACCCTATTTAATTGATGTTATCCATATTATGTGTTGTGCAATTGTGTTATGTGTTCGTGTCATACATAATAGAGAGGGGGATGAGTTGGTATTCGGGGTTATGGATTTATGGAAAAATAAGATAATTCATATTCATCATATTTTATATATGTAGTCAGATTTGTGTTCTACAAGTATATCTTTGATTAAATCATATCAAATATGAGTACTACTGAAATCACAAATGCCGTATATGCTTACTGTTGAATATAAGTCTAAATAGCCTTCAAGTAAACTGTGTATATTATCATTATCAGTAGTAGTAGCAGCAGCAGCAGCACAGTAGTAGTAGCAACGCGCGATTAGTAGATAGTTATGTATAGTAGTAGTAGTAGTAGTAGTAGTAGTAGTAGTAGTGGTAGAAGTAGTGGTCGTAGAAAGTAAGAAAGTCGAAGTAGTAGTAGGAGGAGGAGTTACGTCAGCGGTGGTAGTAGTAGTAAGTAGTAGTAGTATAAAGTAGTATAGTAGTAGTTAGTAGTAGTAGTAAGTAGTGTAGAAGTAGATGCGTCCGTAAGAAGTAGAAGTCGAAGTAGTAAGGGAGGAGGAGGTAGTTACGGTCAGCGGTAGTATAGCTAGTAGTAGTAGTAGTAGTAGTAGTAGTAGTAGTAGTAGTAGTAGTAGTAGTAGTAGTAGTAGTAGAGTAGTAGTAGTAGTAGTAGTAGTAGTAGTAGTAGTAGTAGTAGTAGTAGTAGTAGTAGTAGTAGTAGTAGTAGTAGTAGGTAGTAGTAGTAGTAGTAGTAGTAGTAGTAGTAGTAGTAGTAGTAGGCCTGTTGAGAATGTATTGATGGTTAACCAAACGGAATACAGTACCAAAAAAGTGCATGGTGTTGAAAACAGTCATGAAGACGTAAATACACTTTTAAAAAGTGCACCCACCACGTGTATTATCATTACTATTATTATTATCTGTCGTAATGACATGAACGGATGAAAACAATATGGGGACGAAGCTTGGCCGTGCGGCTCTCCCTCCTCTCTCCACCGCCGCGACAAGCTAACTGGTTGATGAGAAGTGACAGCCGGAAAACCAACACATCGAAAGGAACACGCGAATTAAGAGCGAGTCATTGCGAGGAGGAGGAGAGGGAGTGGTAATGTGACCGATTTGATAGAGGTGTTTTGGGACCTATTTAAAGGGGAGGGGTTGCTGTGAAGTGTTTCTTACTGAAAAATGAAAAATGGAAAGGGAGAAAGGGTGGTAATGGCACGATTATGTGGCGGACATGTTTAGGGATCTACTTATAACGGTGTACCGTAAATTGTTTGTTATTCCAAAATTGGAGGAGGGGTAGGGGTGAAATTGTATGTAACCGACTTTGTAAGGTTGTTACTGAAACATGGGAGGGGATGGAGTAAAAATGGTATTGTGACCAACTTGATAGGGTGTTTTGGGACCTACTTTATGGGACGAGGTTACCACTGAAAAAAATGGGGGAGGGGAAAGAGTGGTAATGGTGAGGTGTTTAGGGACTTAGTGGATGTTACCAGTGGAAACAAATGAGGGGGTGAAGAAGTCGTAATGGTAAGATATGTGACTAACTTGATAAGATTGTTTTGGACTTACTTTTAGGCGATTTTAGTTGCTATAATGGGAGGAGGAGAAAAGTGAAACTGGTGCAATGTATGACTGACTTGATATGGGGCTTGGGGGATTGTATAATGGGAGGTTATACCTTGAATTGCTTGTCATTCAAAAATGGGAGGAGGAGAAGGGTGCGATATATGTGACTGATTTAATAGGGGTGTTATGGGACTTACTTTCAGGAAGCTTGCCATAAAGTACTTGTTACAGGAAAATATTGGACGAGGAGAAAAAGCGAAAATGGTACAATATATGAATGACTTGATAGGGTGTTTTGGTACATACAAATGTATACTCATAATTCACACGAATTTTACTATTTTCTACAATTTTTTACTTTTTTAAAATACATTTTCACTCATTTTTAAAAGAGAGTGCTCATAACGGAACGGGTTTACCATGAAGTGCTTCTATTTTAAAAAAAAAATGGGAGGAGGAGTGGACTGGTAATTGTGTTATACTGTATATGACTGACTTGGTAGCAGTGTTTGGGGGACTTACATGTATAGGGGAGGTTACTGTGAAGTGTTTGTACTCCAGAAATGGAAGGAGGGAGAGGGATAGTAATGGTGCAATATGTCGGACTTGATAGGGTGCTAGGACTTGCGCGGGTGTTGGGACTTGCGCATGTTCACAGCAAATTCCGTCTAACTCCAAATTCAGAATTTTCTATAATTCACGCCTTAAAGAATGGACATTTTCACTAATTTTGTTAAAGTAAATGCTTAACAGAAGTTTACCATAAAGTCTTTTTATTGAAAATCAGAGGAGGGTGAGGAGTCGTAGTGATAACATACATGACTGACTTGATAGGGTGTGTTTGGACTTACTTATAAGTGGAGGTTACTTTGAAGTTTGAAATTTGGTCAAGTTGTATTTGTAACTGTAGTCTAGGTTCCAGACAAGGGATTTACTCGCTGATTGTATATTTGGTAGAGTCCAAACTGTAGTAAAGATTGCTTGACATTCGTCTAGCTTCACAGGTGTGAGTTTTTGACCTTGTAAACGTGAATCAGTTTTTATTCAGTTTTCACTATATGGTAAAAAAAAGTCAGACGAGTTTAAAAGCTGTGTAAAATTTAAATTCAGTGAACGTCGTTACGACAGTGCATTCTATTTGAATTTCATCTGCCCTTATTTTTCACGAAACCTGACTCTTCAGCCCCAAAAGCTCTTTGAGAGAGGTGAAGATTTATGTGCGTTTTTATAATCATGATAATATGAATGTTTTAGCTTATTTGACCGATAAGTCCATTTCGGG
Organism: Eucidaris tribuloides; assembly: GCA_001188425.1. Taxonomy (NCBI): domain Eukaryota; kingdom Metazoa; phylum Echinodermata; class Echinoidea; order Cidaroida; family Cidaridae; genus Eucidaris; species Eucidaris tribuloides. The sequence continues at coordinate 28,697 of JZLH01S0270536.1, forward strand.
GTGTGTAAATCGTGAATACAATTTTTAAAGAGAAAAGTAAATACTACGATGGTCTAGTTCAATTATGCAATTTTGGCAGAGAGTCGACAATGGCAAGCAAAGGGTTAATTAAAAAAAAAAATCATGACCATAGTTTGAGAAGACTTGGAATTTGGGATATTGCCTATAGCGCAGATTCTGTCAGAGTTCAAAAAGTGCACGCTGCATGATATGATTGGCGTAGTCGGGAATTTTGATCGTGTGCAACTAATAGTCATGAAAGGTTTAAAGAAAAATAAACAAATTATCTAAATGAATACTGGTTATAAATACAAGCCTCAACGGTTATAATAAATTCCATGATCCTCGTATTAACGGGGTGAGCGAAAAGATGTATAATAGTATTTGCTGACTAACGAAATACTAGCAAACTGAAAGAAGTCTTAGATAATATACCAAAGAACATTTTAGTGGTACAAGCATTATAAAGCGATTACCCCGCCTAATATTGTCTGTACTCAGTCGTTTAGCGCTCATTTTCATCGAAACAGATCAGCAAGTTGAAAATACTTATGAACGGACATATCGATTCCAAGTGCAAATGTGATTATTATATACATAGATGCTAAAATGTGTGTTATTTAATTGAATGGCGTCAAGAAAACAGGTTAGGCATTATAAAGTTCTCGTCATAGTATCTGTTTACATGCTCATCAGAGGAGTCACTGCAAGGGACTTAAGTGTTTATAGTTAATGGTTGTTCCGTTTAAAACTGTATCATAAAAACTAAAAGTATACTGGTGTATGGGTAAATATGAATATAAATGCAAAAACACAAACATACCCTGAAATGCTACAGTCAAATCATTTATAAGGATTTATATAGATATATATATTAGCCTCTCTGAACCTAGATAAATTTCACATTATGGGGGGATCATGCGGCCCCCCGCGCATCTGTACGCCAGTTGGTCTTTAGACGCGAGGCTCTTCTAATTTCCTGCACGCGTACAGGCTTCGGCACACTACATTCACTGAGGGCTTGTCATTGAGGGCAATGTCTGGAATTAGGTACTTGTAACATGTAATGTAGAATACAGGCCAGAAGCATTAGTGGGTCATGTAATGTAGGGAACACGATTTACATAGCAAGTGAATAATGAATCTAAAAAATCCTGTGAGGGTATAAGCACTCATTCACACCTATCTTTTGTCACTAAACGCTAATTGCATATCTTGTAGAATTTGCCAACGCGCAGCATCCGTTTGAAACCAGTGAACGCACGAGTTGCGTACACGATGAGGCAGGATATCGTTAGGCGAAGGTTAGGCTACCATTCATGCGCCAAGTAATGTACGAATACCTGCCAGCTAGTCGGCAGCTAAGGCGCCGCGTTTCGTGTATGACCATTTAGCCGTAGGTAATCGCAACATAAGGGCCAACCACTTGCGCGCAAGGTGATCGCAGCGACTGTCTGGCGACCTTGTCCTACAGGTGATCGTGCAAACTAGTGATGGCGATTAGCATTGGTATTCCCGTGCGATTACCCTACGACAAGTGGCAACAGGTCGTATAAAACAAGTGTGACCATACAGCAAAAAATCGGAAGTGGCGAGTTATGTGGCGACTTGGCGTGCGGAGGCGCCTTGTCGTAAGGCGATTCATTTTGATGGCGCAGGTAGTTCGTAACTGCTAGTGTTGACACAAGGCACTTACTGAAACATGAGAGGGGATGGAGTAGAGATGGTATTGTGACCACTTGATAAAGGGGTGTTTTGAGGAAGCCTACACTTTATGGGACGAGGTCTACCGCAACTGAAGAAAAAAGTGGGGAGGAGGGAAGAGTGGTAAGATGGTGAAAGTGTTTAGCGGACAGTAGTGGAGGTTACCAGTGAAAATGGAGGGGGTGAAGAGCTCGTAATGGTTAAGATATAGTGACTAACTTGATAAGATTGTTTTGGACTTACTTTTTAGGCGCATTTAGTTTGGCTATAATGGGAGGAGGAAGAAAAAGTGAAACTGGTGCAATGTAATGACTGACCTTTGATATGGGGGTTGGGCGGCTTTGTAAGGGAAGGTCTATAGAACCTTGAATTGCTTGTTAGCTCAAAATGGCGGAGGAGGCAGGAGAAGGGTGCGATATATGATGAGCTGGTTTAATAGGTGTTTATGGGACTTACCATTCAGGAAGTTTGCCCTATAAATTGGGCTTGTTACGAGGAAAATTATTGGCGAGGAGAAAAGCGGAAATGGTAGCAATGTAATCGAATGACTTGATCAGGAGGTGGTTTTGGTAAGCATACAGAATGTATACATTCGCAAATTCACGACCGAATTTTAACTATTTTCTACAATCTAGAAAAGAATTTTCGAGTACTTTTTTATAGAAAAAATTTTGTTTACAATACAGTTTTCATCCATTTCTAAAAAGAGTCTAGTAATTATAATAATAATGAAATATAATAATAATAATAATAATAATAAATAATAATAATGAAGTAAATAATAATAATAATAATAATAATAGACTCCATATTTTATTCGAATAGACAGACATTACAAACAGAAATCTTCTCGAAAATTCCGTCAAAAATGCTTCTTTGCCCAATTAATCGTGGCCCAGCAGCCACTGAGGCAGCGCCAGATCGACGTTGCTAAATTCTACCTAGAAAATCGTTGTGACGCCAAAACCAGGGTAGCAGCAACCACTTGCCCGCAAATCTTAATTAACAGTGCTTTTGGTCTGAACGCAGGTCGGACTCGAACTACTACCGACTGACTATCGGACGAAGTATTGTGAAGGACGGAACTGGCTCTTAACCCAACTGAGCCACACAACAGAAAAGAACAAAAACAGACTGTACAAGACCCGGAAGGG